>WURT03381727.1:0-23457 GCA_009936505.3 Holothuria glaberrima | reverse complement strand
ATATATGTATATATATGTGATAGGTCAGAATCATTCAAACAGAGAAGAATGCCAGTATAAAACGATCAAAGAGTCAAAAGGTCAAAAACAAGAACTAAACCCTAAAGTGCTAAACAAGACCAATAAAAGGAAGTACAAACATTACAAAGGTAAGACTAAAACCTATACAAAGAAGTTTATAAATATAAACGTGTATATATACATATATATATATATATAAATATATATATATATGCGTGTGTGTGGATGTATGTGAATGTGAAAACAGTTGCTAAAGGTGTATGACGCATATTAATTTCTTTGTCTCAGTTTTGCTTATAACTGTTTATTTGTTCCTAAATAACAACAAATCTCATTCCTAAAATACACGTCATGATCAAAATAGACTATTTTAGCAATTGCTGATCTTATATGTTATAGTTATTTATTTATATTGTACCTCTACATCGCACACCAGCATCCTCCGTGTGACGACAATCGTGCACTTTCCAAGCTGGCCTGCTGCAATTTACGAGGAAGTCCTCTTGTCCCGTACAGTCTACGTCGTCCAGCATTATCCTCCCGGACCCCTTAGGGAACTTTGGCTTTTCCACAGCTTGGCCGAATTCTCCAAGTTTCAGCTGTCGGCAAACTACTGTAGCATCAGCATCGTCCCAATAGTCATCACATACTGTACCCCACTGACCATCGTAGTATACCTCGACTCTACCTTCTTTGGGCGTCGATCCATTAACAAGTCGTAAATCTGAACACAAGAGATAAGCATTGAGACGTTTTTTCTTTTCTTAATTTACATAAACTTATTGGAAACTGAGCTTAAGTAGAAATAATAGAAGTTTTCACCGACGTCACCACGCTGTGCGTCTCTCTATCTTGACAACCGGCGTCCATTGTATCACAATTGTAACTAAGGTACTGTCAAGCACGCATACCGCTATCACACCTTCTGAGCATGAGCAGTGGTCAGGTGGTGGCCAGTATGCCAAACTGAAACGCACTAACTTCACGAGAAAAACCTCTATAGACCTATGCATTGACGTCACGCGACGTCATTTTGGAGGCAAAACAATGAAGCACATGCATGCACGTCAGCACGCATGCAGTAGACTTCGCACGCGCGTGTAGTAGACTTACGCGCGTATCCGATTGGTTGACAAACCACCTGTCTGCACATGTTGGTGTAACTTGCAATGATACGCGATTGCCTCCAAACGAGGGAACACTTCCTGCTCTGTGACGTCACGTGCATAAGGTCTATACATACTCATCGTCGTCCTCACTATCATCGTCATTGTCATAGGGTTCTACCTCATCACACTGCACTTCGGAATTACATACGAAAGCACAACTGATCAGCTTCAGTGTACAGTTAAAAAGATGAGGATTCCACTCACTGGTGGCAGTGTCTGAGTATAGGCCTGTTGTATATGTAACTGCTTCAACACATTTTCATTGAGACTTTTGCGACAGTAATGTTAATCTATAGTTTGGGAAGAGTTTTGTAGTTATAAAACCAGATGAAAGAGCAAAATACAACAAAGATGTTCTTTAAAGGCATGTTGAAACGAACGTTTTCGAAGACATCGCATCTGTCTGATCAGGTTACAAGGAATAATACATACAGTATGATAATACAGTAGTAATGTTAATCCCTAAAAGCTAATACTATAACTGTTGAAATGGTATGGCGTCGGCTCCTTGAGATTATCTACTTCTAAAGAAATAGGGAGCGATTATCACAGAGCTTTAGCATTCAAAGTATAAACGAAGAAACTGCGCAATTAATGAAAGTAACCCTTACCCTACTCGATCTATAAGGAGAATGCAAACATATATTGGAATACTGGCTAAGTGACTAGTATATTGCCTGAAAATACATGTGATTCACAGCAATAAAAACTAACACTTGTTTTGGAGAAGTATCACGACCAGTAATTTCATTTCACTTCATTTATTTGGTTCTTCACAATATTTGATAGTGATTGAATCAATGCTCAGGAATATAGAAAATACATGACATCAAATTATTGTGAAGGGAAGCAATCTTAAAAACTCAAAGGGCTTGTCGAGTAGGGTGCTCCCCAAATAATAGTAACTTAGCGGAGTGAAAAATACAATAGTTTACTTTAGAGAAAAAAGAAAAGAAAAAACAGCATACAGCTGTCCAACTTCCCTTCCAAATACCCGCCCAGTTACATACCCGCGAACCCTCCCTCATAGTCCCACCCACCTCCTATCCAGTACCCCCACCTCACCCCTTCAAAAAGAAATATCCAATACAAAAGGCCAGGGTTGCTTCAGTGAGAGTAATAAGTGGGCAAGTGTCACATTCACTTCGTACTTCGTATTGTTTAATAAGAAATGTGCTTAAATTATGTCTAAAAGAGTAAACGGAGTGCTTGGAAAGGAATTCCAAAGGTTGATAGCACGAAAACATAATCCGGTCTTAGAAAATTTTCTCTGGTTTCCTGGAAGGCGGAGACGATGTCTGTGACGTGTACTGTAATTGTGAACTAAACAGTTTTGACTAAAAAAGATGAGAAAATCCTGGAGGGAGAAAGTTATTAACGAAACGATAAGTGAATGTTGCAATGTTTACTTAGATGATGTTCTTTAATTTTAGCATGTCCAATGACTTGAAAAGAATACTAGTGTGATCACGTGGGGCAGCTTTAGAAATGTGTCTAATGGATCGTTTTTGCAGAACAGTTCACATATTCAATGATGTATTACCTGTGCCAGACCATGAATTGCCTAAGTAGTAGGCTGTACGGCATATTCCTTGTCCAAGCCTTAAAGATGGGCTGAGCCAACAAAGTCCGCTCCGGCGAGGTACACGACCGACTGAGTTGGGGTCACCAGTTTTAGGGAGTTGATATTCTCAATTAGAATCAGACCCTTACGTTGTGAGACTATATTGTTATAAAATTACAAATGGTCGTGGGCTGTCATGTGTAAATTATAAATTTTGGAGCTATTTATGAGAGCTTAGCGTAATTGCATTTATACTTGTTACTAGTTTGCAATTTATTGCATACAACCCAGTGTCCAAAATACGTTTAATTTTGACATGCCATTCTGAAGAAAAAATCGCCTACGTAAATCTCATTTCGGGTACTACTTTTGGGGTTATTGGGCCAGTGTTAGTGACTTTCGAACATTTTTATTGACAAAAATATACAGGGGTAATTTCCTCAGTCATTTGCATGTTTTCGCCCATTTTTGAAACTCTCTTTACGATTACTGCCAGTGTTCTTGGACCCTCATATACGGTAACCACACGCTGCAGTTGACGATGATTTATGAATTAACTGCAGAGTTTGGTTACAAGTTATGATATTTGTAGAATAAGAAGTATTTTCTGCCACAGTAGATATTGAACTATTCGTAAAAGTCTCCTTTCAGTACTTTCAATATGAAGCTAATATAATAGCCAATTGAAACCGAACCAGTAAAAATGAAAAACATAATTTCATTTTCATTCCAATCATCGTCAGTGTAACATAATTGTGAAAGGACAACCTCCTACCGGTAAAGCAAAAGTAGTGTATCCACTCGTTTCTATTGTACAAGCCAAAACTTAAGTCTCCCTCCGGTGAATGAAGAGAAAAGCTGGCTATAAGCTGCATGAGATTTTTCATGGCAAGAGAGAACGAAAGAAAGTAAACGCACTCTGGAACATTCGAGTATATTTCCACAAAGTGAGATAAGATAGCCTTTTTATTCCTTACCGAAGGCGAAAGGAATCTATGCAATCACGGGAGTGTACGTATATGTGTGTATGTGTGTGCATATGTATGTGAATGTATGTAAGTTTGTGATACTTGGCTTGCAAATACGATATCTCAAGAAAGCAATAATGGATAATTTTCATACTTGGAATATAGAATTATCATATTAAGAGAAAGATCCCAATTGTTTTTGGTGGAGGTCAAAGGGTCATGTGAGGTCAACATAGGTGAAATACTGAAAACCTTGTAAGCACGATATCTCTAGACAGGGGGATACATGTTCTTCATACTTGATATGTGGATGCGTTGTAGTCAGAAGATGAACCCTGTTGGTTTTAGTAGAGGTCAAAGTTTATCTGAGATCAACGGAGGTGAAAGTACGAAATTCTTAAAAACTACTTGTAAACACGATATCTCAAGATAGAAATAATGGACACTTTTCACACTGGGTATATAGATTTTTCATACTGAAAGGAAGAACCGATTGTTTTCAGTGGAGGTCAGAGGTCATTTTGAGGTCATCAGAGGTCAAAACCGAAACCCTGAAAAAGTACGGTGTTTAAAGACAGGGATGATGGGTACTTTTCATACTTTATATATAAATGTGTTACTTTCAGAGAGAGGAAACCTTATGAGTTTGTTGGAAGTCGAAGGGAGTATGAGGTCATCGGAGGTGAAACTACGAAAACCTCGTAAACAAAATAGACAGTGGGCTGTACCTTTAAATTGGTCCGGCGAATCGTGACCAACGAAGGATTAGGGCTGAATTTTTCTACCATTCCAAAGATAAAGTCATAGAAAACTACATATTTTTGACGAGCATAACTGTTACAGCAATAAATCAAATTTTGATTACCTAATTGCACACGTGTAAAGGATGTTGTGACAATACTAATACACTTAACGTTTTCTTTGTTGGGGTAGTATATAAGTGCTCGATTTCTCACACCGATGGCCCGAGGTCGAATCCCTTTTAGGTCCCTTTTTTTCATTTATTGTTATTCGATTTTTGGTGGGGTTCAAAGGTCATTTGAGGTGAGCAAAGGTCAAATTGTGAAATCATCGTAAAAAAATTACATAGTCAAGAAGTGTAAATTTGAGAGACGGACCTCAGTGTATCAAGGCAGCCCCTTTTCCCTCAGGAATCACTAAGTCTCTGTAATTTCAGGTTATGAAAAGATGGCTGTGGGATTTTCGTAACCGGCCGAAAAAATAATATTGTAAAAATAAGCTAATTGTAATTTGGTCTTATAGAACTGCCAACCAAAGTTTCGTTTTTAATTAATCTGTAAACTTTTAACATATTATTTTGGCTTGACATTGCATAGCGCATATTACCAAATTACCTACAGGATTCTTGAAGCCTACAAACTTCCAGTGCAAGTTATGCATTCAGTATAAATAGACCAATTTTTTAGGAGAAAATTGGATATAAATTTATACTTTAAACAAAACATTGGACGTCAATGCAGGTTTGCTATATCGCACGTGATTAGTGCAAGTCGGTTTATGGTAAAAATGTGATAACTTGGCGGCAAACATCTCAAGAAATGCTACAATGAAATAAATGTATCACTAAAATGTTTAAATTAAATTCTCCTTCTGACGTATCAATATTCGGGAGGGGGAGGATATGGGTGGACTTCAGCCTCTTCTAGGTGACCTTGCTGACCTACTTCTCAGTCTTGTCACGAGTATATGAAAATTGTTTCAGCTGTGTTTATACATGTAATTACACCGTTAAATTTTAATGACATTGAGCGTGCGAAGTCCTACCAGACTGGAGACCCCGAATCTAACTCTCACCAAGTCCGTTGCAAAAAAAAAAAAATGTGTAAACAAAATCCAGACGAAACTTTTGGCATTCTGGTAAGCACAAGTTTCATTCTCTGTTTTACATTCGCACGTTTTTTTTTTAATTAATTAATTAATTTATTTATTTATTTATTAATTTTTTTTTATTTGCCAATTCTCTGCTATCTCTGTTATCTCAGAAATTGGTGGCGCGCACCAATGCTGATAACGTACCATCACTTATGTACAGTATTTGTTATTGCATGCTAAACTTAATGAGAATTAGCCATATCTGCACATTCATACTCAACGTAGTCTCTGTAATATAAATATTTGTTGACGTACACAAGGTTAAACTTAAGCGCGTAAGAAATATCTTTCCTCTTGTTTAGCTTACACAATTGATGTTACTTCAACGTTTTATCGTCCGACTGAACTGCTGAAGAAACTCGTAGGTGTCGGAAGGTATATGGGTAAGTGTATATGACGAAATTCCTATGATCAACGTTATTTCATTGTAGTTGTTACCATACAAATATACCTGTATTAATATCAATCCACTGAACATTAAAGAGAAAGCAGATTTATAAGTTAAAGCATTTTGCAAGTTGAATTATTTTTATTATTTTTATTGAGAGCATAGATAACATACTTATATTATAAATATTTCCCGTTATTCTTCAAGACTGAAAAGACACAAATGAACTTGAACTTTGTTACATTGCTATGAGATGTAGTATTTTCCTTTCTCTTTTAAGTGTTTAATGTTGGTAATGAAGATACTTCCTGTTCCGTACCTTTGGCATGGCTGCGAATAAATAAACAGGCTATTTTAATTCTAGACTTGCACATTTTTACATGTACTATTACTCTAAATTGCAGAATCTTCTTCTAAAGTGGCTACAAATATTGCTATAGGCGTACGTACTTGAAAAAATACACGACAATCCGAAGAGAAACAAAAACCCACGCATATGAAGATAACCTAAAATTTACCAGAAAAAAAAAAACATTTATGCAAACCACTAGATCGCTCCCCAAGAGATTATATGGAGGTTTCAATTTCAGATTCCAGGAAGGTAGACGAAGATGACGAAACGCGCAGCAATAAACTGGACTGCGCATGTGTGTAAGCGAAGACCTCACCGTCGTGTTGATTTTCAGAACGGTCTTCGAACGATTTAACGCGGTTCGGTGTAGGCACAAAACGGTGCGAGTCTAAGTGGCGGAGTTGTAACGGGTCACTCAATTTTGCGGTCGAATCGAGTCATTTACTACTTTCAATGTGACTCGAGTCACTATACTATTTCTATGAGGAAAATTATGATACAATTGCTCGAGTCATTTCCGTTTTGAAAATTAGTAACTCGAGTCATGACTCGTTACAACACTGCCAAGTGGCAGCTCCCTGGGGCTAGGGTTTTCACGGCAATACCCTTGGTCTGCACGTACGCGTCTCTTTGACGATAGGGAGTTTTCAATTTCAGGACGTTTAGACAAAGAGAACGGAACGCGAAGCAAAAAACTGGACTGCGCATGCGCAGAAGCGAACATCACTCCGTCGTGTTCATTTTCAGAACGGTCGTCGACCGATTTAATGTTCGGTCTAGAAACAGGACGGTACAGGGCTGCCATGGTTATTTCCCTCGTCCATACGTAGGCTACGTGTTTCTGTGACGTTAAATTTGCAAGTAAGCAGAATGCAACGTACATAATTAATTTTGTTGCATATAGCTGGTAAGCCATTTTTACGAATGAGCCCGTGCTAAGCAAAGGGAAGTAGCTGTCCTGAGATAAAAACTTTCACAATTTTGTAAACCCTGTTTATTTTGTGTGTGGCATTAGTTTTGGAATTTGATATTTTACCTAACCATAGAAAGTTCTGATGTCAGTAAAATACCCAGTTACAACGGCGCCTCTTATCCTGTGAAGGTTCATCGTGTTGACGCTAACCAATCGAAACGCTTACATTACATGTCAGGACGGAACGCCACGTTAACTCTCCGTCCTGCTGTTGATTTACCGTCCTGAAATTGACAAGTCCCTATTCTTTTGCTAGCACAGATAATGGACTTGACGAACAACGTAACATACATGTTTAGAGAGTAATCTAATAGTTGTTTCTTTACTAAACCAAGAAATATAAGCGTTTTGTGATAACAGAAAAAAGTTCATTTTAATTGTTTAATTGTATAACCTGTCCATCGTCTGTGACATTCCTGCATGAATTTGCAGCGAAACTGAAAACTTTAGCTTGCAATGCCTCATACCTAACTGCTTGTATGTAACAAATAATGGCGCATGTCTGTTTCTGTTTCGATGCTATTATACTGTGTGCCCGTCGTCTATAGGATCGAAATGCCTTGCGTTTAGCTCTCGGTTCTGAAGCTTTCCCGTCCTGAATTCGAAAACTGGTTAACAGCAAACTTCTATGGAACGCGACCTCCCTTTTATTGCATACTTATCTGAGGGTTCAGCCAGAGGAAAATACCTGGTATCTTTTGTGGGTCTTATCGCCCTTCTGAGTTGCGAAAACGGGCTCTACGGGGCGATACCGTCCTCGTTAGGATGCACTGGTTTAGTCCGTATCAATGCCTTTTGCGTATAGAAAAATGTTTTATCTAATGAGAACATTAGTGGTAATGTTTTGCCAACTGAGTCCCCACAGAGGAAAATTAATGAAATGGACCCTAAGCCTCAGGGCACGTCAATGACAATCTTATGCTCCTACCATGGAAGCACTCCCTCGGAGCTAGCCCAACCATGACCAAATCAACCTTGCCGTAGTAGCAGATAAGTGAAAACGGGGGTGCCAAGGTCAAACTGACATTCCTAAATGTTAACCCCCCCCCCTTTTTTTTGATTCTTTGCCGATTGGTAAGATTCCCTCCCAGGACGGGTTTTCTTTTCACTTTTTGTTATTCACTTTTTGGTTGGGTTCAAAGGTCAACAGTTTCAAGACGTGCAAACATCGAAAAAATGAAAAAGTCACGAAGTTCAATTTTAGGGATGAACCGAGTCAGTACAACGAATCATACCCTTTCAGCAAGGAATCACCAAGCCTTTTGGCTTTCTGGTTTTATAATCTTGTCTTTCCGAGGCTTCAGTAGTACTTAAATTTTCCATTTTGTACTCTTTGCCAGGGAGCTGTCTTACAGCTCCCTGTCTTTGCTAACTTTTCCATAAAACGAGGGTAGGCTAATGAGTTAACCGCTCTGGACACATATTTTTTGTCGAACCCTTTTTGTCAGGAAATGGTCGACAATCCCCCGTCGATCCCTAGAGATTCCCCTGCCATAGGAGTGTTACCCTTGGACAGGTGCCCTAAGAGGTTCTCTATACCCCGAGCCGTCGGTTCTTCTTTAAATTTTGGGGGACCTTTTACTCTTTATCGCAAAGGTCGGAAGAATTGTCACCCATATTTGCGTGGATAACTTCTTTTTGTAACTACCTCAGACTTCCCGCATTCTTATCCTCTCTTTCTCCACTAGGTGTTCCCCGTTCCCCGACCATGTGCCCTGAGGCGGGTTCAAAGACCCCATGTCATTGGAGGTCGTGGCCTCGCGCTCTTACGACATATTCGCCTCAGTTGGCTCATCATTCCAACTTAACCGCCTCTCCTTCTCTCCCACGCACACCGTGACACTTTTAAATATGTATTTACGGACTTGGTTGCATGGAGGTTCCCAGTTCTTGATATCCCGGGCAATTATAAAGACAACATGCCTGCGGCCAGCTGGAGAAACATAAAAGAAAAAAAGATGTTCGAACAAGTTTACTTACACTGGCAAAAAAGTGTTATTATTAGTGAGTAGCCTCTTTTGGTGCAATTTTACGAAAAATAAGTAAAACTACTGCCAAGGTGGTGCTTAAGGGACATCTCAAATTTTGAATGTAGTAACCCCCCCCCCTTTGAAGGTTAGACCAAACCCCTTCAGTCTAAAGATTACCCCTCACTCTTTCTAATGTCTTCATAAAAATGCTGAAGATTTCCTAGTACACAGACTGATAGAATTGTGACTTTATAAGAGAATCATATTTTATTTTCCCAATCCAAAAGTAATCGCTGATGCTTCAACAAAGACGAGAGAGAGAGTCTAATTAGTTACTTTTGTGAAAGTGTTGCAATTGCCACAGACAAGATCAACTTTAAAAATATAAAAATTGTCACCTTTACCTCGCAAAAACAAGGTTCCCGTCTCATATTTCACTTTAAATGCTTATTCTTTCGTTTTGTATTTTTACTTCCAGGAGTTCCCTTAAAAGGCATGCGAGTTATATAGGACATCAATAATTGAACTAGTAGCAGAAGGAAGTAACACCTTTACACATGCAACAAAAATGCTTGACATAAGTTAGGAATGAAAACTAATAAGCATGAGTAAATAACAAGATAATACCGTAAAAATACCGTAAAATAATACCGTAAAAAAATACGGTAAAATAATACCGTAAATAAATACCGTAAGTATTGTGTACAGGAAATAATTCAATATTTCGGAGAAAATTTTAGATTGCCATCGCAAGTACGAGTGACAGTTATTTTCAAGTAATGTCTTTATTTTGTGAGCCGTTCCATATTTCAACATACATGCAAAGGTGTATGCAGAGACCGAATCACAATTTACGGGAAGGGTTAGGCCTTTTCTATTTAGAGGAATACTAAATTAGACTCACTTATTAAGGAAATAGACTCTTTTCTGTGATGATACGCTAAGGGAGCCCATTTAATATCACCAATGAATTAGTAAATCGAATGCCCGGGACATTACTTCAGATAAAGTCAGTGGCGCCGGCAAGGGGGTCATGGGGCGCGTCCCCCCCAATCGATTTCTGAAAAATTTCTGGTTTTTTTTTTTAAATTGTCCAAAAATGCGTTTAAGCTATACATTTCTGTAGGGATACGGTGATGTATGTTTTCGACCAAAGGATGGATCTGTTTTAATCATTTTCTTTCACAAATGGTTCTCAAACTATCAGAATTTTCCCAAATAATCAAAATAATGAAGTTCACTGAAATCCTTAGATTTGGTTATGTTTGTTTGCCCATTCGTTATTGTGTATGATCGGGTGGATCGTGGATGAGCCGGGTCCCAGCCATCAGGCCATGGGAGCCTGGGAGCAATTTCCAAGTCCAAATATCGATAGGACCCCTTCCCAAGAAATTAAAGTCTATCAACTACGATAAAAGGTCCACGTGGGAAATTGTGGGTAGCCTGTATTTGATCACAACTACCGTATTCCGAACATATTTCAAATATGGGTCGTCCACTTTTTCATCGTTCTCGAAATTGCAAAACGTACTCTTCCCAATGCCCCCCCCCCTCTCAGAACCTACGAACAATTAGTGTGAAAACTGATCATTTTGTGGTCGAAGCCATTTGTTATTTTTAAACCATTTGAAAAAGGGCCTATTAGTTTTTGAACCCCCCCCTCCACCTCACCCCTCCCCCCACATACGTCAGAGAGTGGCTGTCTCGCATGTAGGTCTCTGCAGAGAGCTGACATTTTGCGATTTGACATTCACGCCGGTATTAGCGGTACGGTACAACATACCATGAATGGATGGGTCGGATAGATCTACACATGAGTTTGGAAATATTAAGCGAGTCACACGAAGTAAGAAAAACCTCCTTGCGCAAACTGTGCACTGTGCCCACGATTAACTCTGTTTATCATGTCCTAATCAGAAGTGCAGGTTACGCATTTTTCTGGTACCTAGAGGTGACTTACCACATGGTGAGGGGGAGGAGGGGAAGGGGTGGGTAGAAAGTTTGCTTAGTGTGTATTTCACTGGGTATGAAAGAAACCTTCCCACACAGCTAAAAGTTACTCTGGCAGATTTGTCAAAGTGTTTTTAAATTTGGTGAGGTCATTATGAGGACATTGCAAATTGACTGAATTGAATATCATCTTAAGTTACAAGGCGGAAGTTACATGAAAATGGGGTTATGAAAATGTTGTCTTGGGGTAGAGAAGACTATCTTTGCGATATGTAGCAACAGTAGCGTAACTCATATGGGCTCGGACCGTGCTGTGCCAGGGCCCCGACCAAAAAAGGGGGCCCGACCAAAAGAAGGCCCCTCCACTGATGCACAGAAAAAAGCCAGGCTTATAGTAAATTCAAAGTCTAGGAAAATGGGATTGCACCTGCAATATTCCTTGCTTCATCAATGGAAATGAGCATTGAGTTCATTGGACTTATCAGTAATCAAGTTGTTTCAGTACCGTATGTTGGTTTCACTCATACAACTTGTAAGATGTATCCAGAAACCGAATTCCTCATTCCACGGTATATAGTTACATAAAATTTTTATAGCTATGTTGATAGTATTGTTCTGTCATTTCTCTTGATGTATTTCATCATTAAAACATCTTTGTCTGCTGGAAACGATGTGTAAATGACCATTCCAATGTTCTAAACCAAGACCCCCTGCATTGATCCTGCATAAATCCCTGGACCTTGGACCTCCTCAGAGGAGCTGGCACGGGAGGGGGATGGGGGAACGTTCCCCCAATCGAAATTTGAAAATTTTCCTGAAAATTTTAAAATGAGCCACAAAGGAGTTTAAGATTTCTGTAGGCAGTGGTGCACGCACGGGGGGCATTGGGCCATGGCCCCCCTCACGGATGCTATTTTTTTTAGTTTCTAAAAATACGTTAATTTTGTGGCATAAATTTTACCTCAAAAGATATCATATGTTGCACCAGATTGCATGTAAGGACACCTAATTTTTCAGAAATTTTCAAAGGGGCCATGGGTTGTCCCCCATGGCCCCCCTAACTGATGCCAATTTTTTTAGTTCCTGAAAAAACGTAAATTTTGTAACACAAATTTTACTTTAAAAGGTAGCATATGTGGCATCAGATTGCATGGAAGGACACCTGATTTTTCAAAATTTTCATAGGGGATGGGTGTACTCCATGGCCCCCTCAGTGATTACATTTTTTTAGTTCCTTAAAAATTCGTAAATTTTGTAACACAAATGTTTACTTCAGAGGGTAGCATATGTTGCACCAAATTGCATGAAAGGACCCCCAATTTTTCAAACATTTTCAAAGGAGAGGGGGACATCCCTCCCCTTATACCCTCCCGATCACACATCATACTGCATGCCCCCCCCCCCCTTGAGAGAAATCCTGGGTACGTCACTGTCTGTAGGGGTTAGGGTGAGGTGTGTTCCTGACTGGCGGAATATATTTTTATCATGTTTTTACCGCAAGTCGTTCCCAAACTATCAAAATACTCGCAATCCTTCTCAAGGTACGAAAATTTTCTCGCATGGCTGGGTTTACTATCAAAACCGTGACAAACATATTCGCATTATTCAAAGGTGAGGGTATACAATTACGCCGATAGTTCCTGTGCATTGGAGTCATCATGGAGGCTCAGGGCATTGCAAGAGTGCAAAGTAGTGGAATTCAGGGTGAGACTCACCTTTCAATTGGCTGATGCATTTTATGGGAATTTTAAGTTTCTCAATGCAAAGTCTGCATGCAAATTTTGTGATAGGAATGATTTCAATGCAAAATTTTGGCGCGCTTCGCGCCCTTTCATCGCGCTACACACTCCATGTCTTATAACCGTTATTGGGACAATTAATACAGTACTAACCAAAATACTTTCCCAAAACTGTATACATCTTCAACCTCTTCAGGGAGTCTGCATAAGTAGAGAATCTTGGAGCAATGTAGTGTCATGAGTAGCATATACGGTCACATTCGTAGTATTTATTTGTCGTTACACCTTTTTTTATGAGTGCCATGCCACAGCCAAAATATCACTAAATAATGATAATTTCGTTGTAATTAATTGAAAGATTTTCCTAAAATTTGATTAAAATTGTAAAATCTCCGGCAATCTCCGTGCATACGCCTCCACAACAAATAACCAATCAAAACACGTATAAATGGCGGTCTCTAGGCCTCTCTTCAACTGTTTGAAAGTTCGATACTGAAAGCGCAAATAATCATAAGTGTACCATACCATCACTGCATGTAGCCCGTAAACCTGGATACAGCGTAAACGTTGTTAAAGAAAGATCATCCTTGTTCTATAAATACTTGATTTTTTTTATCGAGAATTAAACCTAGGAACACAGAATTTTCTAGAAGAAAATTAAAATCACAATTTTCACCTTTCTGTCTTTGTTGCACCAAATCGCATTTGAGGGCATTCAGTTATAGAAAAATTTTCCAAAAGGGAGGCGACACCCCTCCCCAACCCTCTCCCATATCACTGTACCACCAGTTTTTGGCCCCTCCTAAACAAAGGCCCTGGTTCTTCCAGTGTTTGCCTCTAAGCCTAAAGCCACCTCACCTCAACAGGAATTTTTCAAGGGGAGTTGTTACCCCTCCACATGGACACCACACCTTTCCTTTACAGTCAACTCAAAGTAAGAACGGCGAAAGTTTTTCAATATATGATCAAATCAGAAATTTTTCAAAGATAGCATCATTTTGCATCTAAGTCATCTTAAATTTACTTGACTGGACCTCCTGACAGGGGGCCCCTTGGTCTTTGGAACCGGGTGCCCCAGACTCATCGTTACGCCGCTGAGCAACACGGAAAGGAATCAATCAAGAACTTTTACCCACATTACTTAGTTCTGGCGTCCTGCTTTTGTACACAAAACTGAATTTTGGCGCTAGCTTTTCTATTCCAGGACATAAACAGTCGCCTAAATTACACTCGGAAATTCCTTGTATTGTCCATATCTAAGTACATTTTCTGATACTCTACGATACCAAGATTGCTTGGGCATGTAGGTTATGTCGTCTATCTTTTTTGAGTTTAACAATTTGTTTTCCAAAACTGTAACATCACATTACATCATCACATCAAATCAGATTAGATGTTGTTAACCAAGTCCACATCATCCCTCAAAAAATCACCATAGGCCTACCTGGAGTCTACGAACCTGAACAATCCAGGCTTTCTGTGCCAGTGAGAATTTAGCCTTAAAACTGTTTAAAGTAAGGAGTCAATGACGGCCTGAGGTAGAGAATTCCAGTTTTCGATAGCACAAAATGCGTTACCGGAGTTCAAGAGTTTACTCGCGATTTAATGCCACTTGATGGAGAGTGGAATTTCACTCGAAACAGAGCGGTCACTGTAGTCAATCTTTTTGGTAGGTTTTCACTCTTTTACATTTAGAGAGTACTGTCCTCGCATTTTGCATCATCTGATCATGGTAGGCTAATTGATACCGGCGATAAGAGGTTTTGCTCGGAATTCCCCTTCTTCTCCTTGTGTTAAAGTACCGAGCTATAAGGAAGTGGCAGCCCAAACCCCGAAAACTTCAGGAAATAGCAAGATAAATCTCACTTCCTTTCGTTATGGTACGAAATGTTCTTCAACTACACGGAAGTATTACATTCTGAAAAATTTTCATTACTGTTAGACTACTACATAGTGACACAAACTGTCCTTCAATGCGTACAGTACATTACATAAAATTCATGGGAAGCGTCCCAAGGTAGTTGTATATATCAGTTAACTAATGGCCGTCATTTTGTATTACAAGATAGTTTGTGGTATACGTTAAACATATCATTTTGGACGTGTTTGAAGGAGCGTTACAGCAGTATGTCCACCGGTTGAATGTTACGACGGGAGTGGGAAGGTGAAGGGATAAGGGGCGTAAATACGGGGGGTGTGGGGTGTCACACCCCGTGAAAATCAAAAGTCGATCTCTGAGCGCCAGAAAGTCGGCCTCAAATCCAGTTCAGTATGCCAAATTTGTAACAGTAGAACAGACATGAACAACTTTTGATACCTTACTCAAAATGAAATTCCGGCAGAGATGAAGTAAAAGTGAAAAGATTGCCGGAATGTTCTACTGAAAATACTGAGTTCCCGAATTTTTGATCGAATGCCCGAAACATGTGCAAAAATTTTCGCGCGCTTTGCGCACATGTCGTGGTTTAGTCTCTTTTATGTACCTGAACTGCAACGAATTTCGGGCAACTTTTTGAGACTCGGGCAAAAAATTTTCTGCCCCCCCCCCCAAATTGGAAGAGTCCCGTACGCCTATGACTATTACTACCGTCCTGTAAATTGTAATTGTCTAGGAAATTCGGATCGCACAACTATGTCAATGGGAGTCGGTTTCCAAGAAATGTGGTTGGTCCCAAAATAGTTCGCACCCCTTGTGAATTCATGTATATACGCCCCTGGAAGGGAGGGCAAGGCATGTTGCAGTGTCAACTTGCAAGTATGAAGTATGCCAAATTCAAGACCGCACTGGAAACACAAGTTAGGCAAAACGGTGTCTGAATCCAGCTAACTGTGTTAAAGTGACTAATTTCCAACACAACAATGGACTTAGAGTAGTCAGTCTCAAATTAGTCATCAAAGCTAAGCAATTGGTCAGAAACTAAGTCAATTGTTAAAAAAATTAATCAAATGTTGCTGATCAACAATAACAGTCGATTCAGATCATCGTTTGGGACACTGGAAGTTTGGGATAAGCCCTAGTTATCTGGAGCCACGCCTTGTCGACGTCTGTAAAAAGGTGTGATGACTGAGAGGTTGGTCATTTAGGTTTTTTGTTCCTTCGATACCGTAGTCCCTCAGGACTATTTTCAGGTTGTCGCCTGGCGGATAATAAGGGCGTACAGCCCGTTAGGATATTCCATATACTCAAAGCTTATTTAGGAGAAATGTGACTTTCCACTTTAATCTTGTCGTGCCCAATAGTGAAGCAGGAAGGACTGGCCTACCTATCGACTAGTTAATTTGAAGTGTGTGTGTGGGGGGGGGGGGGGAAGTGCTCCAGTCCTTGGCAAAATTTGGGGAAAACTATATCAGTAACTCCCTCGGTTTGTAGAACTCCCGCGTTTTGAAACAATTGGGTTGCCGCAGGAGTTTGACCACCATCATCATACCGAAAGAAAGAAAATTGGTTGTATTTGATATTCTTTATCAATATCTGACTGAGCTTTCAAATTAACTCGTTACAGTTCAGCTCAAATACTTGTTGCCTTGTTGCTGCCAAAAATATAAAGTGATTCTCTGAAATGTTTCTAAGGACTAGGAGGCTGAAGACAGCAGTCCCACAAAGGGGATACGTGCGTTTTCCCGAGAACATGCCAGTATAAGAAGTAGTAAACATACGGTAATGATAAGTAGACATATGGTAAAAATCGTTTAAAGAAATTATATCGACACATACCTACTTGTCAATTTCTATGTTTTGATTTATTGAAAAGGTAACCGTTTACTTGAGAAAATTCGTATGAATCCTCTCGAAATAACTGATTAATTGGTGTTTGGACAACACCCAGGAGTACGAGCCTGAAGAACTTTTAGTATATTGTGGAACAATGTGTTAATTTTACCACTTTTTATCATAAAAAGCTTTTTATAACCCAAAATATTAAAGCGAAAGAGCGTGTCTTGAGTTAAACCAACCGTTAACATGATCAAAATGGCGGTAATTTTGAATTTGCTGGCTAACCCCCTTGTACATAAAAAATATATGGAGCACATACTTTCCGATTCTGCGTTATATCAAATTTTTAGCAACTATAGCAGAAAAAATGCAACAAACCAAAATTTAATATACTACAAAGCAAAGGGGCGACCAGTTGCGGCGAAATCTGTGACAAGTATATGCATTGTTTGCAGTTTCGTTAGTGTTTATACGGTAATCCGAACCTTGACAATTACACTTAGAAAGCCGACTATGTTTGATCAGATCCACTGTAAGACTTCCCAAACATATGAACAACGAATATGCCGTACAGCCTGCTACATAGGCATTGACCCTAATTGATTGAATGAAGTGGGAGTGTTTCGTTGTCCCGGTTGCTTAAAGCGAATACATTTCCTTTCAAATCTTACCTTTGCTTTAATGCTACGTCAGTTTAAAATATTAATAGAATTTTTACGACATTCACATGTAATCAATCATCCGTTCAGGGTGAAATTTCTGCAACCGAATCACGAATTACGAAAGATACACATTTCCCTGTCCTGTCCTGGTTTTCAAAACTCCTTGAATGTAGGCCTATTGTTTATAATCGCCTGTACAATTTTTTTGTCTGTGAATGGTATTTTATATAAACACCAATATGGTATTCTCCCAGGCAAGCCCACAATACCTGCCGGTTACTCATGTAACAGATCTTATCATTAATAATTTTGAGAATAAAGTAGTAGCCTGTGGTGTCTTTCTGGATCTGTCTAAGGCTTTTGACACCTTAGATCATAATATACTTATTTAAAAACTTTATCAGAGTGGTATTCGTTGTATGGGCCTTAATTGGTTTATTAGGTATCTGTATGAGCGCTCTCAGCATTCTGTAATGCTTGTTCTTCATCTCAGGTCATAAAAGCTGGCGTACCACAAGGTTCAATCTTGGGTCCCTTACTTTTCATTATTTACATTTATTATTTACCAAACTGTAATCTAAGCTTAAACTTCACTATGCAGGCTATGCTGATGATAACGGTATATTTTACAACGGAACTGAAAAAACAGTCTAATTCCTGGTATCAATGCGGCACTCCCCAGTGTTACTGTTTTTAGCAAACAAACTCTACCTCACTGCCAACAAATCCGTCGCCATGCTATTTCGTCATTATCACAAATTTGTTCAATTGCATATTATTCTACAGAAGTATGTTATTCCTTTACCCCTACTACAAAATTTACCGGTACCATTACTTGATAATAATCTTTCCTGGTCACCTCACATTAATGTTATTTGTAATAAAACTTTCCAAAGGAGTAGGTATTCTGTGTAGAATGAGGAATTACCTTCCTAAATATGCCCTTTTATCAATTTATATTACGCTATCATCCTCCCATACTTGTCTTATGGTACTCTTCTTTGGGGGTTTTCTTCTCCTTCTCATGTGAGTTAAGTAGACACTTTGCAAAAACGGGTTGTACCAATTATGTGTAATGCCCCATCATGTGCTCATTCTGCACTCTTGTTCTCTCATTTGAATATTTTAACTGTATTTAATATTTGTAGGTATCAAATCGCAGCTTTCACTGATGCCTACATTAATGGTTTGCACCCCTCTAACTTTAATAATTTCTCTGAGGATCATATCCGTAAACATAATACGGGGCAAGGAAGCACTACTTGCATTGTACCCCACTTTTGAAGGGGTTCATTGAGTTGATATCAATTATTTTGTGTGGACTTTGAATGAAATCATTGCATGACAATGTTTTCTATTAGCGTCACTACTCTCATTTTCACTTTCTATAGTTACCAAAAATGTGAGAAATTGTAGTTTTTGTGGACAGGGGTTGATATGATTAATGCCTACATGATTAAAGTGTCTGGTCACGAATTAGTAATAAATGATTTTAATCATTAATTACCCTATCCTTGACATTAAGTCGTGTGTCAGAAGTCTCTTAGTTTGACCATTTACTATCAAGATTTGAGAAAAATTCAACAGGTGTGAAAAAATCATGAATTTTGTGAAACAACTCAATAAGCCCCCTTAAAGACTGAAAAGAAGCCAGCGTTTTGCAGTATATCGGTCCAAATATCTGTAATGATCTCCCTTTCACAATTAGAAGTAGGCCTCTTGTTTTGAGGTCACTCGAAGCGTTTCCTCGTTAATTATGTCTCGTAAAATCAACCTGTGTTATTCTGTACTACATTCTATTTTCCCTTGCATTCGTATCGAATGTTTCATACTTTGAACTTTAGTGCTTTATATATCAACATTATTGAGTATATTTATGTGCTTTTGTTTAGAGGAGCATACTTAACTTTTATAGCTTATTTGGTTTCCCCATAACCTTTAATTTTTATTAGTTATGTATATGTTGCAACCATGAATTCAAAGCAATTATATCAATTATTCTACCACCTCTAGCCATCCGTTATTGAGAATCCTACATTTTGATTGGTTAAACACTGATCTGTTATTCCACAACACACTGTCAGTAAACGTAAAATCTGATAAAAAAGAAATTTACTTTTTCAAAATCCCCCTCCCCAGTCGACTCTTTGGCGAAGAACCAAGGGGTGAAACCAAAGGTTTACTTCCGAAGGAGGTCTGCTCCCCAATGGAGCTTCGTCCTCAAGGGACAACTTTGACTAAACATGACCAACCTCACGACCTTCAGACCTTTACATTAAGGGTCTGTAATGAGCGGTCCCGTTCTTGACTGGCTGAAAAGAAATGAAGTTTTCACACATTTTCGGTGGTAGAATAGGAATCAATTTTATTGTCTCATAAGTCGTCTCGACCACAAATTTTGCAAAATAACGGACTCGGCTTCGCCTTATCCGTTATTTTGCCAAATTTGGAGTCTCGACGGTTTATTTACCAATAATAGTCCGCCAAATGCGATTTATTTCTTAATTAGATTGTGTCCTGTTTATGCATTAAGTCGATTATCAGTTGGAACAAAGTTCCACAAATTGAAACTGATTTATTTTTAATAAGCCAGAAATTGTTCTTGACCACCTCCCGAATAAACATAACGCAAAGGTCAACCCTTCTCTTGTTAAGAAATTAGCTTGAAGCAGATGCCATTGAGGGGCCATAAATGGTTGTCGGTTGACAAGTAGTGTTTCTGTATTCGCGTATAGGCCTGGGGTGGATTGTCTATACGCGAAAGTTTCCGAGTCTGTGTATGGTGAAAATTATCCCGTCTGAATTATGTGCCCTTCGAATGGCACCAGGTGTGAAATGTCCAGATGTTGTCTAATCACCTTCCAATACGTCAACGTATGTTTCACCGCAAATGCACTACACTGAGACGCTGATCCAGGGGAAGGCTTTCGCAGCTGTTTCGACACCACCATTTTTTAGACGGTCCCAATTGGCTCCTGAACAATATAAATGCTTATTTTGATTGCCAGATGCCAAGAAATGCCATTTAAGTGTATATATTTAAAAGTTTACTGCTATACACCCCTCCTTATCGAGGCTTTGTGCGATCGACCCTCGTAGGTGAAAAATTTTGCCTCATTTAGTTAGTAACCTCCCCCCCCCCCCTTTCGTGAAATGCTGGATCCACTGCTGATTGAGTCAGTTTCCACCATTGGTGATCTAGTTAAGGGCAATAGGCAGTCGCTCCCAAATTTGCTTTGAAAAATCAGCAAACTCTTGCAAATCTCCTCTTATGGCATTGCAAGCACCTCTGAAGACGTTTTGAACATAACTATAACAAACAATGGGTAAAGCAATGATAAATTCTCCTTGAATTTCCCAATTCACTAACAAAAATGTTGTCATATTGTCAGAATAGGCTATCCATGAACTAGAGTGATGGGGCATACTAACTCACCAGGTCTGTCTTACCTTACCGTATCATGGCTAATACGCACACTAGCACGAGTATGTAGGCTGGGCGCCATTGTATTGTACTTCATCTAGATGAATAGTTAACAAGCCTAAGTTGGTCTCGAGTGCATTGTCCCTTGGTCTGGTACCAAGGCTTGTAACCAAGTAGGCGGGGAAATCCTCGAGAAATGTTCAACACCGTAGACAATAAAATTACTATTGCATTAATACATTTAAATATACCCCTCCCCGCCCCTAAAACATATTTTGCTCCTTCAGTGCCTCATCTGGCTACAGCAGGGTGGTAGCCTGTGGGAGCAGGGGAAAATTGCCCACTGAGATTTTTAAATCGTAAATGAAAGTTGGCTTACTTGAAAAAAATATTCTAAAATGCTGAAAATTTCATTGAACAAATTATAATTTTAAGGCCCCAAAAAACATAAGAAATTGCATATGAGGGGTCCTCCCCTCCCCAAATGTTTTTTTCCGGGGGAGGTCCCTGGACCTCCACAGTGGGCTCGTTTTTTTCTTTCTACGAATGAGCCCCGTTACTCCTACAAACAAGATACAAGCTTGAATACACCAGCATATTTGATGATTTCACTCACCTTCTTGCATCGATTAATAACTTTTAAGTTTTCATTCATGGGTATTACTGAAAAATGGTTTACTGACACTTCTCTGAACTTATTCAATACTGACGGTTACACTTTTCTTCAAAAACATAGGGAATCAGATCGAGGTGGGAGTATCGCATTGTATTTTAAAGACGATTTTGATTCCAAAGTAAGAGGTGATCTGAGTAATGTTTTGCTAAAAAAAGTTAAATCTCTCTTCGTTGAAATGCATAGCTTGAAGCATAAAAATATTATTGTTGGTTTAATTTATCGACCTCCTGTCTAGTCAATTTCTGATTTTAATAATAGTTTATCTGTCCTTTTAGAAACAATAAATGATGAAAACAAAAGATGCTTTCTGATGGGTGACTTCAACATAGACCTTTGAAAAGTGTCAGCTGGCAATGATTATGAACATTTTTTTTAATTTAATTACCCTTTATTCAATTTATTATTGTGTTGATAAGCCTACAAGGGTTTCTTCATCTTGTTCTTTACTTGATAATATTTTCTCAAATGTATTAGGTGTAACTGTGATGAAAGCTGGTGTAATCCTAGGGGATATGTCTGGCCAGTGTCCCATATTTTTCATTTACGATTCTCCCATGCACCACCACACATGCAACTATGAAAGGTTAGACTAGTCCTGGGAATGTTTCCAGTCTAATTAGTGAACTAGCTTCGATTGACCGGGGAATCGTCCAGTCTGATAATTCTGCTGATTCAACTTACAGTTCTTTTTTAGACATCTTTCGTCACTATTTTGATCGTTGTTGTCCATATTATCCAGTCAAAAATAAACTTAATCGTACTAAGTCTCTGTGGTTATCAATAGGAATTTTGAGGTCCATACAAAGGAAAAACAAGCTTTTCAAAATATTATAAAATTAATCCTACGACCATTAACAAAAATACTAAGTGTTTGTATCAAAATGTGCTTACTGACACCATCCGAATGGCGAAGAAAATATATTATCATGACATCATTGAATCTAATAAGAACAGTAGTGCCCGAATATGGAAAATTCTAAGTGACATTCTTAACAAAAAAAGGTAAAATACACTCTGATAACTTGTCATGTGAGGAAGGTCTTAGTAACGTTTGCTTTCATATTGTAAATAATTTTAACAATTATTTTGCTTCTGTTGCCCATTCATTAGCTAGCAATCTTCCGTCAGTAAACGTCAGTCCAGCATTTTATCCCCAACAATACCCAAGCAACATTCTTTATGTTTCCTACATGTGATGAGGAATTGTCAGCCATCATTATGAAGATGAGGAATGGAAGAGATCATAGCTTTGATGTGATTTGCTAAAGCAGATTTGCCATGTTACTGTTACACCTTTGATTCATATCATCAACCTTTCTTTTGCTTTTGGCATCTTTCCCTCCGAACTTAAAATTAGTAAAATTATCCCTCTTTTTAAATCACTTGATGCCCAAAACTTATCAAATTAAGGCCTATTTCTATATGACTTTCTATCTCTAAGATTGTTGAAAGGCTAGTTTATAATAGAATGTATTAACCGTACTTTATTTCCAAAAATGATATACTTTACACAAATCAATACGGTTTTCGGCCTTATCATACTACGTACATGGCGGCCCTTAATCTCACAGACAAAATTGCCCAAAGTCTCGATACTAATACCACAACTGCCGCCTTATTTCTTGACCTATCAAAAGCTTTTGATACGATTGACCAAACCATTTTACTCAGTAAACTTTCCTTGTTCTTTACTTCATCTTGTTTTCATGATTTCTTACTGTCTGTTGATTTTTAGGTTCGTAATATTTGTAACTTTAACTTCCAATGTTTTGATTCTGCTAAGATTAACCTCTGTTTTATTAACTACTTCTTCTGCACTTTACCTTTTTATTGTACAGCACCTCAAGAGCTTTTATCTTTTAATTGGATAAGACGCTTTATTAGTTTGCTTATTATATCGTTCACATTTTGTTTTCTTTAACGGTGTTAACTCTTCTACACGTCACTTTATTATGGGTGTTCCATTAGGACCTTTTCTGTTTCATATATATAT
>WURT03381617.1:0-23457 GCA_009936505.3 Holothuria glaberrima | reverse complement strand
CTCGCCAACTGGTGGTGGCGCTCCGCTTAGAAAATGTCTCGAAGGTCCCTTTGAGGATAGGCCATGGACCTCTGTGGGAAAATTCGTGGATCTTTCGCGGCCTCCTCACCGACAAGCCACCCCGGCTTCATCAAGCCAATGATCGTCATTTCGTCCAAGTTAGGTTGTAATAAAAAACCATATGCTGGTCCATATGGGGCCCCTAAGAATCCCATATGGAAATGTTACCCGGACTGTGCAATTCAAATGCAAAATACCTGTATAATGACAAATATAACAGCCAAAAAGTGATTTAATAATAAAAAATGGTTAAATTGTGATGATCGTGACTTGTTAATTTCGCATAACGGTAAGGCCATTTGAATACAAAATGCTTCATTTTAATGCCCACAATTTTTTTACTACTCCAGAGCTTCAGGGTTCGCTCGGCCCCCACGGGTGGTGACCTGGCTGGACCCACAGCACTCGGGGTTGGGTGAACCCATATGGGACCCATTAAATTTTTCACCCAAGATTCATAAGGGGCCCGCATGGGCCAGCCCCTATGACCCATGTGACCCTATGGGATAGTTCTGGGGCCCATGTGGGCAACTGCCACACATGAGCCCCAGAACTATCCCATATGGGTCATATGGGCATATGGGCTGGTCCATATGGGCCCCTTATGAATTTTGGATGCAAAATCATATGGACCCATATGCTGGTCCATATGGGGCCCCTAAGAATCCCATATGGAAATGTTACCCGGACTGTGCAATTCAAATGCAAAATACCTGTATAATGACAAATATAACAGCCAAAAAGTGATTTAGTGTGACTTAATGTATTTGTGTGGTTCCGTACCCTTTTGCCCAAATAGGGTCCGAAACCCTTAATCGACTATCAAGCTGCAACGTATTCTGAACCTTATACCTAAAATATGCATACCTAGCTATTATCCACCTGAAGTGAACAGACCCAGTGATGATTCACAGTAAGGTATTTTCGGTTCATGCACTAGGTTTCCCTATAGCTAGGGCCTTATAACTTAGCCAAGAGACCCCAGTGCCATATTGTGTAAACAGAGGAAACCCTTTTTCTCCTCTGAATTTGATACATTGTACTATCGAAATGCCCATTTGGTGTCAAAAACTAAGGGCCTCTTGCCCCACCCGGCGCCCCCAAAGGAACTTCGTCGCATAATTCCCAGTCATATGGTTCTCCACCGTGACAACACATAACAAATGTTGAAACATGTTGTGAACTTTTAGTGTAAAGGAAAAGATAATCGCTCATACGTGCCACGCATAAAAATAGGAACTAATGAAATGGCCCCTAGGGCCATTGTCCCCCCTCCCCTGACCCATTTTACCGTGACTGGGAACCAACATATTTGTCACGCGATACTCTACCCCTCCCGTTCCATTGTCACCAGAAACGATAAAAATTAAACCCCCAGCTCTTACATGGGACTCGGGAGTCATTGTGGAGTGTATGCTAGAAACTTAGCCAATGGAAACAAAATGGCGTCCAAATTATAAGTTGTCGCTACTCTCCCTATAAAGGTACTCTAGTTACCCCCCCCCCCCACCGCTTTAAGAGGTCAGATTGCCGCTAACCCATAGTCATAGAGAAACAAAATGTTAAATTTTTAAGTGGCACTATCTTCGTAATTCGTCGCTTTTCTGCAAAATGTTGAAATGATTTCGTCTGATAACTGCACAATTAATCATTTTGCTGCAAAATTATGAATTGTTAAGATGTAATAACTTCGTTAATTCGCCCTTTTTTGTTGCAAAATGTTGAAATGGATTGTTCTGGTTAATGAGTGATTCATCATTTTTTGGCAAATTGTGAGATAGTGAGTGAAAAAATTATCATTTTGTTGAATTGCTAAGCATTTATGGAAACTTTGACAGCACCTTAACGTTTCCGTAGAATTGAATTTCGGAAATTTTGCACATTTTGACGAGATGTTCTAACTCGGCAAAATGACAATTTTCTGAATTTTGCCATTTTGACGAGTTGTTCCATCTCGGCAAAATGACAATTTCCTGAATTTTGCCATTTTGACGAAATGATTTATCTCGGCAAAATGACAATTTTCTGAATTTTTGCCATTTTGACGAGATGTTTTATCTCGGCAAAATGACAATTTTCCGAATTTTGCCATTTTGACAAGTTAATCAAATCGCCTAATTTCAGATTTTTGTCAATTTTACGAAAATTGTCATTTTGCCGAGATAGTTCTTTTTTATTCGCATGTCCCTTCTACGCTTCCGTAGTTTTGGAAGCAGGGGCGTGCGCTAGAAGTTAGGTGTCTGGCTGCATCTTGGTTAAATTAAAGTCTATTCAGATTGACCTTTATGGACCAGCTGCGGTAGTCGGAATTCTCTGGCTTTAAATCTACCCTAAATTTCAGCTCCTGCGTACCATCACCAATAATTCTGCTACATCAGGGGTGGCGCCAGGATTTGCCCAACGGGGAGAGGCAGACTCCCCGACGGGGGCAGCGACCCAAAGCCCCGACAGCCCCCATTCCGTCGAGGAGTTGGTGAGGCTCGATTTGAAAAAAAAAAACCTGTGTACTTGCCATTGCGGGCATATATTGCATAAAATTTGTGTGTACTAGACGAGGACCATAGTTCCGCGCTGGTTTAATGTTTTTCCCAGAATCTAAACTGAAATTGCTAAGCGCGCGATCTTTTTTAGGTAATCCTATACTAAAAGAATGTGTACCTATCTAAAGTTCATAAAGGTCAATTGTCCAGGTAGTTGGGGACTATCTGGCATAACTAACATTGTATTTCCCTCTTCGAATCCCTAGCCGTACCGCACGACAGACACAAGGGAAGATTAACTTGGTTTAGCGAAATGAGATGAAATTCCCGATATTTACATAAACACATGTATTCTATTTATTAAGGTACATGAAAAGGTGTAACTACATTAAGCTATAAGTAATGGGACTGATTTGGAAGAGTGGGCAAAGCCTACCGAAAATTTTGTTTTTTATCGCAGAAATGACCTTTCGAAAGCCAAAATTAGTAAACAGACCATGGACGTCGACAGAATTTTCCACACAGAGGGCCGGGCCATGCCAGCTACCCCAGATTCCGACGGTCCCTATGTCGAGGGGGTGACGAGAAGGGGATATGAAGTAGCCTAACTATCCCATGCAATTGCAGGGCGCATTTGCATAATATCACTTAACACTTCAAGAGCCGAGTTGTGCACTTGATTGTGTTCTTTTGAATCTGAAACGTGCAATTTCAAAAAGCGCAAAGCGCGAAAATTTTTTGGTAGGCTTACACATAAAACGTATGTGATCACTAAGAACAATAAGTCAGAAAAAAAAATGTTGGAGTTGCAGACCGTATCGGGGACAACATACATTGTATCGAAACCACCTGGATTACCGATGAAATAGCCAAACTTTATTCCGTGACTCGCGGAACAAAGTTTGGCTAACCTTTTCTAACTATTTTCGCTGGAGTTCAGGAGTTTAATCGGGAAGATCTCAAGGGTCACAGCCAAACTCAACAAACTGACCGTACCGTATGACACACACACACACACAAGAGAAGAGCAACTAGACTGCAATATGGGATGAAATTTACGAACTTAACATAAAATGTGTACTCTGCCTACATGTTACTTAGAAAGGTGGACAAGACTTGTGTTAATTAGCTATGTGGAATGGAAATATTGAAGAAAGCGGATTGACCCTACAGGGCGCGTAGCGCGCCGAAAAATTTGACTTCTGGAGAAATTGTCCTCTTAAGAGAAAAACACAGATAAACCGTCGGGGTGACTAGTCGCCATCGGGAACTGCATACTTTATCGTATCGACTAACTTGAAGAGTCCCTGACGAAACTGTAAATATTCCCCTACGGGGGCCAGCCATCCCCGACGGGATGGGGGTGCAGGTTCCCCTTCCCCAACCTGGCGCCACCCCTGTGCTATATCCCTGCCTGCAAACCATATCATAATCCAATAATTCCCCACACGCCCACACACCCATCAACTCACATGCTCACTGCAGTCAAAACAACGGGCCATATAGTTTGACGTATGTAATTCAATGTTGATGATGAGCTAGGCAGGCCAGTTGAAATGAACTTATGAAATCATAGGAGACCAAATGCCCTTTGATAGGAACATATATAGGCCGAATATGAATTTCTTTCCTCTAGATGATTTACCTTTCCTTATTTGAACTGTGTATTTCTAAATCATGATATTTCACAATAAAGAAAACGTTAACCAGATACAACTTTTGAAGCCTGATGACTTGCCCCTCAAGGCGATCTAGGAGGCTCCTTTGGCAAAAAATATTCTTGTTACGTTATACGAGCCGAAAGGTAGTGACGCTCCGATCAGATAAAGTTACGCTAAACCGTGCACCTTCTCCCCAGCCATACACATTTCAACAAAGATTTGCGCCATCAACTTATTTGTTACCCTCTCTGTCAGCAGGTCAGGCCAGAATTGGACCTAATGGATCATCAGTTGAGTGCGCACTCAATGCCATTACATATAGCGTAGATAACTAATCAGGTTTATGTCCACTATTTTGTAAATACCCTCAGAGCGTCCAGGGCTACGCCCTTTTATTCCATTCGTTGCTGCTCTGGAATCGGGCCTTTTGACGTGGTGGACCCCTACACACCACATATTGAGGTGGAACGCTTACCATTTCAAACTGAGGCCTAAAGGCAAAATCATGGATTCGCGTCTGGCTGTGACCCTTGAGATCTTCCCGATTAAACTCCTGAACCCCAGCGAAAATAATTAAGAACCCGATGTACTTTTAGGGCCTTTAAGAATATCATCTACACTTTACAGCACATATTGCAAAGACATACCGTGTGGAGTGCTATGCGACGTCGGATTAGTTGCAAAAAAGTGATTCCCAAATTATGCCGGTCTCGAGCCGGTCTCGGGAAATTTAGCTCCGAGTCACGAGTCCGGAATGTGCGAGACCAATTCCGAGTCCAAGTCCTTGCCTTCCGAGTCCGAGTCTTTAAAATCGTGACTCGAGACCGGTCTCGAGTACTACAGCACTGTTTGTAACTACAGCCGGATTTACCTTCAGGGGCCCGTAACCTGTTGTGTGAAGGGGTCCTTCGGGTCAGTTGTGAATTTGGTTGTGGGCCGGGGCTATAATGTAAAGCTGTCTAAAAAGGAGCACCACTGTCACCACAATCAATTGGCTCTAAGCTTATAAAGAATTTTTGGTATAATTTCTACCCCCCCCCCGCCCCCCCCCCCATGGAGTGCCGGAAATGCATGGATATCCCTAGGCCAGTTAAGTTTCATTCAAGCAGTTCTTTTTTATGATTCCATGATCACGAATTAACGTTTTCTTCTGTAAAATTATTTTGATAGGGGGAAGCAGAACTTCACATTGTAGGATCTGCTTAGACTGCTTTATCCGATATTTCTATGTATGAAACGAAAAATAAAGTAATCATATTTAGGTGGCATGGGTAGACATCCGTAGTATTGGAAAGGCCAAATTTTCATAGTAACCGAAGTTTATATGCTTCAGAAACTCCATACCAGATAAGTCACCCTACCAAATACCAACGGGCGGTCAAAGGGCATTACTTATTCATATTCATACAAAGAGTTTCAAATTTGTATATTCTGTTAAAAATGTCTAGAATGCATCAGGCTGCTTTAAGTTACCCGTCATAGTTGTATCTTTCTTGATTTATTTCTTGCAAACTTATCAACCATATCTTCAAATGAAAGCTATCAATATGATCCACATTCAATCAGTGGCGTAGCCAAGATTTTTCTCACGGGGGTGGGGTGGGGATGCAGTATGTTGTGTGATCGCCGGCCCGAGGAGGGGTCTAAGGGGATTTTTGAAAAATTAGGTGTTCTTACATGCAATATGGTGCCACATATGCTACCTTTAAGTAAAATTTTCTGTTTAACAATCTAAGTATTTTAGGTACTAAAAATCCTCATCAGTGAGAGGGGCATGGCCCAATTCCCCCTAAATTGGTCACTGCATTCAATTGACAGAATCGCTAAAGCATTTAGTTTTTCTTGATTTAGTGGTGAACGGCCCGGTAACAATTCTTTGTCCGCGCTACTTTTAAAAATGAACGTTCTGCTTCTCAGACTGTCCTGGTGATATAAAGTAAGAAAGAGTCTTAAAGCAATTGCCACGTTTGGAAACAAACTCAGTGCAAGCTAATGTATTTTTAAATAGGGAGAGCATAAACTGGACACCTTTTGGAACCGCTTAATATTCATGATTTGACGTCATTACAAAAGGGATCTAAATGGAGGACACCGCGCGGGAAATTCGATACGCAGCAGTCTGTGAGCGAACAGGTTAAGAGTAATGTAACAAATATTGTATGTTGTCATATTGCCGTGTTGATAGTCCAATTACGGTATACAGGTATAGTTGCCCCAGTAGGCCATATGTGTGAATCGGGGAGCTACGAACCAAGTACGTATTGATCATTTTAATGATGCTGTTGCCTCCATAATATTTTGGCATGATAGTTATGTTTGAGAGAATATGACTTGCACATTATTTCGCCTGCAGTGAGAGACAGGTCGTCCTGGCCGATGATTCGTATTCGCCCTTAGGACTTTTTCTAAAGTAGGCCTAAGCCTAAATGGCACTTATAGCTTACAGGAGTATAACATATTATACGTAAAACCTGTTTCGGACCGCTGTCCTGACGGAGGGGAAATCTTTTGATTATTTGAGAGTCCTTGGATGCAATCTGGTGGAACATACTGGGCAAACTTTACAGGAAAATTACTGCAAATTATTGACATATTTTTATAGACGGTATAAATAAAGTAAGGGGTTTCAGTCCTAGAATTGAGGAGAAAAGGAAGCATATCTTCGCATCTTTGACTGGAGTTTAGCCCCCACCCATCCCTGCTTTCAACCTCAGGTTTCAGGCTACCCCGGCCTTTCGAGCCCCAGCGTTCTTTGCATACTGGCATGTTTAGAGGTTAGGGCGGATCCAACCCAACCCATGAAGAAGGGGAGGAGTGATTAAACTTGAAGTGTGCCATGCTTCAAGGGAAGCACTACTAACGGCGCCGCTTCGGTTTGGGGTTGTATGTGCCGGTGGTAAACTCGAAATTCCCGGCCGCCCAGAACTGAAATTCCGAGAAATTCTGTGAGTATTAATCATAGGCGTACGAGGCGGGGGCGCGGGCAGGGGGTAGACTGCCCCCAAATTTCTGAGGTCGAAAATTCGGGCAAGAAACGACAAACATTCGGACACAGAATAGGTGAACATTCCGGCACAGATGAAGTAAAAGTGAAAAATTGCCCGAATTTTCTACTGAGTTCCCGAATTTTTTATCGAATGCCCCCAAAATGTGCAAAAATTGTTGCGCGCTTCTCGCATGTAGTGTTTGGTGGTCTATGTTATGCACCTAAACTGCAATGAAATTCGGGCAACTTTTTCATCCCTCCCCCCCCCCCCACAAATTGGAAGAGTCCCTTACGCCTATGGTATTTATACACGCAAATATAGCAATGAAAGAAGGGCCTTTCGATTTTTTTGAAATTTTCATGGGGCATTTTCCAAAAGGATCCATAATAACAATGCGTAACCCAGTATGCAACACGTCAGAAAACGCGAACAGAAAACGCTAGCTTTCTGAACGCAGATAGTTAGATTTATTAAGGGTGCCCAAGCGGAAAACCGAAAGCGATTCGATGCAGGAGCGATGACAAAATTCTCTGAGAAAGAAAGTGTTTTTTATGATGGTCAAAACAATTCATATATCTATTAACGACAAATTACTTACATATATTGTCTGTATTTCTGTGGCGTTTTCCGCTGAAGGACCGGACCGCGGGGGGTGGTAAAGCTGGCCATTCCGCTGGCGGCTAGCAGAGGGCCTGTGGCGGGCCGCAGCCTGGAGTGGTGCTAACTGCATGGGAACACTAGACCGCTTAACTTGTATCGTAGGCCATCCCTTTTCCTTCCCTTGTAACTTAAGCCAGCTTGACTCGATCCATCCCGCCAACCTTGTCCCAGTCTTGACTTCTCTTCCGTTCAATCTGCCAGGCTAATTTCCGCCGTCTCCCTGCTCCCTCCCCCTCCCCCTGCAACCCACCCTGTAGTATAACTTCACAGCATGTGTAGAATGTGAACCTCTTTTCGTCGTTCTCGATCATACTCTAATGCTGGAACAGTTTAAATATTGAGGAAGCAAGGTTTCGTAAGAAAAGGTTTCAAACATAACTGATTCAAAAGTTATAACACCATGTGCTTTGCATGTAATAATAAAGTTACCTTTCGTTAAAGGGGCCTATTGAGTTGGTCCACAAATTCATGATTTTTTTCACACTTATTGAGATTTGCTCACATCTTGATGGTAAATGGTCATACTTAGAGATTCTGCACATCTGACACACATCTGACTCGGTAATGATATGGTAACCAATGATTTAATTCATTTATTACAAATTCGTGACCAGACACTTTTTACCATTAGGTATTAATCATATGCAATTCCCTGCCCACAAAAACTACAATTTCTCACATTTTCTATAACTAAAGGAAGTGATATATAAGTCAAGAGGCTAACTAGAATCAGTGTCATGCAATGATTTCTTTCAAACTCGTCACAAAATAGTCGATATCAACTCAATGAGCCCCTTTAAAACAGCATAGCTCCAGAAAAGTCTGTCAGTAACATTATTTCGGATATTTCCAGCAACTGGGTTTGTGTCACGAACTTCGTGAGGAAGCTGTAAATTTGATCGCATCTTACACATTTCACATTGCGATTCTACTGTATTACACTGTACGCTAGTTAGTAGCTGGCTCACTGTGCTGTGTTATCTCCTCTACAAAAACAAGCAGTGAAGTAGCAGTGCTGGATCGTTGAAGTTCCTGCCCTCCCGATTTCACAACGCGGATGACGTATGTAAGCAGGGTGGGCCAAAATAGGCACGTCGTGCTATGAAGAGCGTTTTTCAAGTGTCCAATTTATGCTTTGCCCGTTGTAAACGAGTGCTTTGCCTTTCGTTTCAAGATTGTGTTTTCACTTATGCAGGTGTACCGGGAAAGTTCTTTCTAGCACTGTGCCTTATGTGGACTTCCATCAACGCTCTTCACTTGTTTATTGCGGAAATGTTTTTGATCGAAAAACCATCAACTACAGAAAAAGTCAAAGTTTTTGCCGACGCAACCCTCATCGTCATCTGGGGAATATTCACTTACTTCTTGTATGTGACAAGGTTGTCGTTTCAACGCCAGTTCATGCTGTGTCTACGTTACTGCAAACAGAGAGAGGGCGCTCTTGAAATAAGTCAAAGTTCCATCACAAGCCTTTTGTCTGATTTCAGATGTTTCAGCAAATTTACAACCTTTTACACGGCAACTATTATATCTTTGAATGTGCTTCATGCTGCAACATTCATAAGTATACAATACCACCTTAAAAATGGATGCAGCTGGGATAATCAGCCTGGTCTTAAGATGAATAAAGTATTTTTGATTTTGTCGACTATATTCATGTTCATCACCTTAACTTTATTAGCTAACGGCGGACTCGATTTAAATTATATTGTTAACTTTTTCTTACACGGTATTATAGAAATGAAAAGGTTTGGTAATGAACATTTTTGGAACCGACTTTTTGAGCATATACTGCAAATTCACAAGTTACAGTACTCAGGTGTCCGTTTGGCGCTCATCGGTTCAGTCGTGGCTCTTTTCCTAGCTGTTAATATTGGAGAAGGTCAAGACGCTTACGGATTTGGAGATGAGTACTTTGGAAATTGTTCGACGAAAAATGCTACGCAACTGCACTACAATGCATGAACACACGTAAAGCCAGTTAGTGTCTATCTTAGCAGTTTCAACTTTTTTAATCGCAGTTGAAATTTTGCAAAATTTATCATGAAGACTATCAAAAATATTCACATGAAATAGTGCAAAAATAGTAAGAGAAATACAATGATTACGATACTAGATTAGGTAGGCTAACAAATATATGAATATTAAGACATATAGAACAGTTATTGCAATATTTCTTAAGTCCCATCCTGAATAAAAGTGCAGCTTTGTAAATGCAGAATCGGTAGATCTTGAAGTATGATGCTAAAACCGTGTGTGGGTGCAGCGGAATTCTTGTAGCTCGTGTTTTTGTGCATCTACGTAAATTTACAATGTAAAGTTTTTGTACAGGAATGGGCATGTTTAATTTGTCTGCCGAAGTCCAATATTGCAGCCTGATTTACAAGACAGTCAAAATCTACGCAAAATGTATCCCCACAATATGTCAGGAAACTCAATTCGTATCTGGTCTTTAACAAGTATGAAAGTGGTACTTGTGACGTGCGTAAATAATGTTACTTTTTCAAGTCTGAATGCAAAATGGCGAAAACCAAAACGTAAGTCGTGCAGAAAGGGGAGTTGCTACCCGGAGGAGCTACCGTCCGTCCAGCCCAGAAGGGCCACTAAGACTGAACTGACCAACCCCTCGACCAATAATATTTTTTCAAAAGTCCCTTCGACTGGATACCGAAGGGCGAAAACCAAACGTTACCCCCAGGGGTTCTGCTCACCGAAGGACTCACGCCCCCAGGAAGGATTCCTTCACTTTTTCAAAAGTCTATTGGCTGGATGCTGAAGGGCTAACACCAAATTTTGAGGGCTCCGCCATAGTAATTATGAATACTCCTGCGCCAGTAGGTAGAGGGATGGAGGCCTTTCCTTCCAGTGACGGAACATATATTTTTTCAAAGTCCTTTCCTCTCCACTCTCTTGGGAAGAACCGAAAGGTAAAAGTCAAGGATAGCCAACCAACTCTGTGGACAAAGTCTTCGAGTTCGATTATTAGTCGCTTCCTGAATAGCCCACCTTCAAGAATTGACCAAAGCTAAATCTATGATTCTTGTTATACCAAAATTCTCTGGATATATAAACTTTATACCTGTGAAGGCATTGAACATAAAAAGTGGAAAATGGCCACAATTTCCTTTCATATCCATTTCATATTTATACTGTGCTAATATACATATTTCTATTTTTACACCTAGGCTATACATCATGAAACATAAGCTAAGCAGTGTTCAGTGGGTTATATATCTCCCGTCGAGGAAGGCTAACTCCACCGTTTTTTTTTTTTTTTGTAGGAGAGCGTTAATAGGTACCGTGCAACAAAGGTGTAGTTGACGGTGGCGATCAGTCGGCCCCACGATTTGCCTACTTTTGCTTCCAAGGAAGACAGATGTTTTGATGCGCATTGTACATTTGTTTTTTCCTATAGCTTCGCTGCATATATCTTAATAGTACCCCTTCCTCCTAATATAAGTAACCCATTTATTTTTTATTTTTTATTTGTAAGGGTCGGGAATTTCACCCCCTTTTGCATAGGTTTTCTCTTTTATTTGTAGTACTGTAACCAGTGGCGTTACCAGACTTCGGGACAGGGGCAACTAGGGACTCGAATCTTCCGACGGAGGGGCACACCAACATGAAGGACTGAACAACACCGATGGAGCGGTGAGAATGCAAAATGCTTTCCTATAGGCGTGGGTCCACGGGTCCGCCTCTGGTGGGGTCAGGGAGCAACGCCTAGCGAGGGTTGTGGAGCAAAGCCCTTAGGGGCTCTGGGTTTTTTACAAAGTTAAAATGAAGAATGGAACTTCAAGTGGCATTAGATGCCCCATAAATAGACTATATACAAAATCACAACTTGATCATTTTTGTTTGCCTAACTTCGACTAAAGTTCTAATGATTCGGATACTGCGGTTGTGGGTAGGGACATTTCATCATTTAAGGGATTGCACTGGGCTTTAGAACGATAATTACACTCATGCTGCTCAACAGTATTTAATGTTGAGACAAACACCAGCAGTTGAGACAATCATTATGCCACTGAGGAGGAAGCCCTCACATAAAATCATCGAGGTACATCTACGGGAACGGATTCGTGGCCTCATGTGGAAAATTTGGGAAGAAAGAGCCCCTGTATTTGATATGATTGGTTTCTGGATTCTTAAAACTATTCATTGGGGTGGATTGTTAAACTTGCACTCACAAATTTGTTAAGTGTGTTTTTCTGTATTATATTCGTACGCAGTTATGATACTACCCTTTCTTATTAAAGGACGCGTCTTTGTTAGTAAAAGGGAAATGCAGTCACCCCAAACAGAGTTAGTATGCCCCGTCATTCTAGTTTATGAATGGCCTATTTTGATCATGTGACAATATTTTTGTTAGTGAATTGTGAAATTCAAGGAAAATTTCTCCTTGCTCTACCTATTGTTTGTATTAGTTATGTTCAAAACTTCTTCAAAGGTGCTAGTGCTAATGCAATAAGGAGATTTGCAAGAATTTGCTGATTTTTCAAAGCAAATTTTGGGACGATTGCCATTGCCTTTAAAAGACATGTTCACGGTGTATACGTTCCAACAGACTCAAGCCGCTGAAGCTTAACTGGGCATGTTAGCCGGGAAATTTGTTCATTTTTCTGTGATGTTGTGAAACGCAGTCATGATATCACCCAGTCTTATTATACGTCTTTGTCTAGTTAAGTATGGATTTCGAGAAAATTATCCACAAACAAATCCTAAAAAGTGTGTCAATATTCTCCTGTCTCCTTTAGAAAGAAACGTTTTGTACGCAATTGTGCATTAAAATGCAAAGTATCCACCCAGCAATTTCGGAATAGGCTTGTTATCAATAATGATGTATCCCGGAGGGATGTATAAGAATCCATCTAACCCCATTCCGAGGCAATTCCGAGTTCAGAAGACCACTGGCCAGATTCCAGATTCTGGACATTTGAAAATGTAGCATACAATTGGTGTTTATGACTATTTTACGGTTGGGGTTAATTTAAAAGATTATTTATTGAGTTAATTACAGAGTCTGATTCACTTATAATTTAGTTGTCTGTGTGTGACCATTCATGTGCTCATTTGTATACCAATAACAATGTACCCCTAAAGTAACATTTACTTTCATTGCGTGGACTCGGCGGGGATGGTCTACAAGTCTGAATTCATCTGCAGCCCATTTCTGGCCGGTTTCGATTCTGGGACGTCCCCAATTCTGGGTCAATTCTGAGTCTAGTCAGACATAGACTCGAGTTCGGAAATGAGTCTCTAACTCCGGACTCGAGCGTTGCAGAACTGTGTGTATCCTTTTTAAATGGGCAACATAGGGAGTCTGTGCTTCCCTAATAGCGATTTCCTGGAACGTCTGACAATCAAAATAGGTATACACAAACATTGTAAGTCGTGCAGCATTGAGATCGTCTAAAACAACGGTGTCGAAAATGGGGGGGGGGGCTGGAGCAGGGAAATCCCTTATCTGTATCCACGCCTGAAACCCCCACTTTCATATGTTCACAAAAAAACTTTTGATTTGGGTGAACTTTTTCTAACATGGCTCATAAAAACAATGTGATCATGGCGCATACCAAAGGTCTACAATTAAGACCTATATACATGCATGGATTTGCAAGGGATTATATAGATAAGAACTAAGGCATCGAAAAGATTTTTGAGGATCCCGTCTATAATAGCCCAGTCTCTATTGAAAAAGATACCAGGATGGAACATGATTCTTTAAAAAATGCAGTAAGTCCCAAAGGCGAAGGCAGAAAGGTTAAAATCAAAATTCCCGAATGTAGATCTCTGGTGGAGTTTATCCACCAGAAGGTTAACAAAGCTGAACGCGAGTAACCATAGTCTTCAGACTTTTACACCTTTCCTTTCCTTTTTTTAATCTGGCCGGGAAGAAAAGATACGTACACGTAGGCTCTTAGCCAATCGGCTGAGAAGAGATCTTGTTAAATTGTTACCTATATAGGCTAGTGTTGCAATTATTGTTATGACATATAGTTGAGAATAAAGGGCCGTTGGAGCCGAGAGGCTGGGGCAACAGCTCTCCCTCCCCCATATGTACCTGAGAACGGCTAAAAATTGCCTTAGAAATTGCGAAAATGGGAGCTATGAAGGGTATCACCCTCCCAAGGACTGGTGAGAAGCAGTGACGTAGCCAAGATCACTTTAGTAGGGGGCGCTGGAGGGGGGGCTTGACCATTTCATGGGAGGGCGCCTTGTAACTATCTAAGCGGAGAGCCACCATTGGTTGGCGCGCAGCGCACCAGAAAATTTTAGCTAAAAAGGTCTCCTAGATCGCCGGAAATGATACTTCCCAGGCCTTGCAAGGTGCTCTAAAGTTTTCTAAACATTCTTGATAGTGAGAACTCATGTCTTGATATGGTCATGAAATAGTTTATTGAACCAGGAAAAAAAAACAGTCTGGTAAGTGACTTTGAAAAATCTTGACTCTTTTGTGAGTTTGACGCCGGCATTGACACTTTTCGGCAAATCTGCACAGTTACGTCGCGCAGAGGTTAGTAATGGGGGGAGGGGCACTTTAGAAGATGATGCTGTAATTAGTCCACCCCAGATACACCCAGAAAGCCGGTGTAAAAAGTGCATAAATGTGCATATTCGCATCAGAAGTAGTTTGAACCGGAAGCGGATCCTTGTGCAGGGGATGTCCTGGGGGAAGGGTTTAAGGGGAGGGTCCCCCTCCCCTTTGAGAAATTTTGTTCATTTAAGATGGCTTTGACGGAAATCGTGCTATCTTTAATAATTTTTCGAACCGATCATATATTGGAAAACTTTTGCAATTGACTTTTTTCTTTTGATTGACTGTAAAGGAAAGGTGTGTTGTTTAAGTGGAGGGGTAACTCCTCTCCCTGACAAAAAAATTGTTAAGGAGTAGTAATTGTAGGCTACTCGTAAATAATGTGTAACGACAAAAAGTACATGCTACGAATGTTACCGTGTACGCTACTTGTGCTATTATATTGCTCTAAGATTTTCTACTGATGCTAGCTCCCAGCAGGGGTCGAAGATTTACTTTTGTCGTAAAAGGGCTTTGGTTACAATAAATGTATTAACGCCCCTATAATGGTTATAAGATATGGAGTGTGTAAGGTGACAAATGCGCGCGAAGCGCGCCGAAATTTGCATTGAAAATCAGTCGGGTTCCGTTTTCTTCCCAAAAATATGAGATGGATTAGGTCGAATTAGCTGCACCAAAGATGATAATTTGAGTGAGGCAAAAGGTGAAAAGGTGTAGCCGACTTTTTTTCAAGAGCCTGAATTCCAGTGGGGGCGACTGGGGCGCGAGGCTTTCATGCGAGGGCGCACCCCTACCGTAGCTACGCGCCTAGACTGAGAAGCCTTCCTACGGCCCAGGATGGTATACTTACCACAAACTTTATCGACGTTTCATCGTATGTTCACTGTTCACGAAAAGTTATTTGAAGTCAGTTAACAACGGGTAGCAACACAAGATAACTGACATTTGTACGTCAGCTATCGCACACTTTCAAGTCGTTTGCTTAGCCGGGGACTGGGATTCTGTGCATGCAGATTCTGATCGTGCTACCGGTACGATCTACGTACCTTGTGCATGGAAATATTTCGGTACTACTTCGTGTCTGTTAGAGATGGTACAACTTTGGAAGGGCCATATGTTGGGGGTGTGAAGGTCCAAAATTTCGACGAGCTGTATGTTTTTCCAACTGAGTGACAGTGCGTAAATTGCACCTTTATTTATGCACCCTGCGTTTCATACAGCAGTAGGGATCCTTCCTTTGTCCTTTTCGTATGTCTATAGTTTAGTGAATTCTTAATTTTTGGTAAGGTGAAAGAAGAGAGTTAGTTGTCTAAGAGAAGAATACGTTGTCAACAAACCTCCTGAAGCCCCCAACCACTGGCTACTTTACTGTCTTCTATTCGGAGAATTTTTTAAGCAAAAATAAGTGCGTGGAGTGGACAGAAACATTCTTGAACTATTACGAAAATTTTCCTTTCCTTCAAGGGCATCTAAGGCTGACAAATACCTGTATAGGGCCTCATGGAAGCTCTTACTCAATTATGTAAAATGGGCCAATGACATAATGTTTATTACCCGACATCCAAATAATAATATAGGGTATGACGCTAAGCACTTTACATCTATCGTATTTTTACTAATTTCGAACGAAATCCAGATGAACAGCTTCCAGCAATGGGGAATCGGCAGGAGGGAGAGTATAGGTGCAGGGAGGTGATATTAGACCTCCCTGATGGGTATAGCAAAAGGGGTGAAGTAGTAACAAACGTGTTTCAGAATGTTTTTTAGTCGTAAGTGTATATTAACAATCACCATCTATACCGATAATGGCTGCGCGCGAAGAAAGAAAGATTCGCCTAATTTTCCCAAAGTAATGCTGGGGGAGAGTGTAGTACTCGTGAAATGAAGAAACCGATGGAGTTGTACTTAATCGCTGTACTCATTTGAAGTTCACAGCAATGTTAGGTGTTTGCGTTATATGTGATCTTGCGTCGCCCGCCTTCCGTCTTCCTTCTGACATTGACGAGTAGGAGCGGGGTTCAAGATCACCTGGGCAGGCCCTAGGGTAGAGGGAGATAGGACTTGAACCAGGGGTGAAGTAGCCGGGTACACTTCTTCAGCTAAAACTTAACTTCTTACAAGACAATTTGACTCAAATGAGAGAGAACAGGAATTGTAAGGTACCACTTGTTTATTCAAGGAGAAACTTCACTCTCCATCGTCTGTCTCTTCTTTCTCATTACATGAGCACAGTACAAGAGAAAAGTCTTTCCTAACCCCTCTTGATGCCATGAAACAGTTTAGCCTGTTCTCCACCTCTTCGTAGGCTGTAGCAAAGCAGCCTCAGAATTAGTAACAAAGCCTCAGATAATTACAGAATTATATCCAGCCCTTGCCTCTGTAAAAAAACCGGCACCGGAAGTCCCCAAATGAAAAAAGGCAATTTGCTTTTGCGTTCCAATTTAGCCTAACTTTCATAAAGCCTATTTTCCTCCCTTAAGATAACGACAGCTTGGCATTGCATTGCACCGCTATGCCAAGTTCTATGAAACCAAGTGGTCTAAAGACTTCAAGAATTAAACTTTACCCGGCTAGTGTAGAAACATAAGCATCCAATCTTGTCCTGATATACTAGAATCAATTTTTCACCCAAAAATGCCCAGATATTGTCCAGAATCCTCTCCTGTCGAACACCAAACTTTCTTGCCAAAATTATTCCCAAGATCGCTGGAATTTATGCACTTAAATAATATACTGATTGCTGTATTGACTTCCTTTCCTTCTGGAGTCTAGATTAAATCTGCCAACCTCTTTTCTTCCACCATAACCTTGTCAGCTAGTACACACAGAAAAATATTGCACTCCCATTGGCTGAAGTAGTAGATCACTTTTTCTGATTGGCGATAACATGCCGAGACTGGCACTCAACCAGCGAAATAGGTCACAAGCCCGAACTTCAGCGCACCTGCATCAATGCTTTGAATGAATGTCTTAGTAATCACAACAAGCCCTGCTTCCCATCCTGCCCAATTACCAAACTTTTGTAAACACCCCAGCTCCCTCCCCTTTGATCTACCTCTACAACAGAAACAACTAGGCTGTGATTCATCCTACTGTTGTGAAACTTTTCAGACACACATGATCCCTTTCTTCTAGATCTCCAAACTTTCAGTAGGGTGTTTTGAATTTGTCATCCTGTGAAATCAGACTAATTTCCATAATACTGAGAGGACAAAAACCTCCTAAAATTTTCGTTACATTATATAAACAGCTGTAAGACATTGATATAGCGCGTAACCTACCAACTTCTTTTTTCACTTTCTCTAGTTTACGTAATTAGTCCTGTTTATGTCATTCTCACATATACCTAGTTGTATTTGTTGACTAGTTACTATAATTGAGAGGCCTCTTTTTAATGACTTTCAATTAAGCTTGATTTTGCAACGGAACGAAAAAAAAAATAAAACTACAAATTGTGATTAGGGAAATCGTAACAACCAACTGTCCAAATACAGTTACTGTTTCTGAATGTTGAAAAAGAACATTTCTGGGAAACTTTTGACTGGTCGCCATCGAAGGTCTATTTCAGACATTGCATGGAAGCCATTTGGTACTCTCCTGGAGTACGGCCACTTCTGTCTGAGTAGGAACTCCCTGCTTTATGAGATTGTCACATTTAGCATACTGACTTAAGTATGCATGGACCTTTGAATAGTGTTCTAAAACATTTGATTTTGTTCAAAGTTACAGATCAAATTGCTAGTCATGAACACTGTGTTACGCACAAAACGTGGTCGTCTTGCTCAATATAAGCAACGCTTTTAAATATTTAATTTTATTTTTAATTTTAATATTTAATTAGCAAATAGCCAATCAGCTTTATTTAGATTTCTAGCCAAATTTAATTTAAAATTTATTTCATAGCGGGATAAATTATTCGCTTCATAAATTATGAAGAATAAACATGTATGCTAATACCTGAATCCGCCCAAATTTACGTCGCATGGGACCGGCCAGCCCACCTTATTCTTACATGGTCGTGACAGAATGATATCTGGCGTTATCTACTATGCCAATTTTTTACGATTGTGGGCTGCGTGGAATGTTGTCCTTTATATGAATATTGTGTTTGCACAATTGCACAAATGTTTAGTGGTCCTTGAACGTTTTAAAAAAAATAATGGACATACAATATCACAACTTAATATACAACATTTTAAGCTAGATATACCGTAAATATTAAGTATGGCCGAGTTGGCCTGGGACTCAGTTGGCATGAGGCTGAGTTGGAATGGGATCGATTTGGCTGGGACCGAGTTGGTCTGCTTTCCTACCGAGTTGGTCTGCTAGGTATATACAACTGGGAGTACTCTAAAATACCTGATGGCGGCTGGGGTCAACGTACTTTTTTACAATATTCATACATTTCTATTTTTGTGTGCAAATTTCCGACCAAAAATTAATGGCCGCTCGTAATAGCCTACAGTACAATGTGGGCAGTCTACAGCATGCCATAACTTTCTTGTACATATTGTTTCTATTCCAAGATGGCGTTCAGAGGTCGCATGTACAATGATAACCCGTCTTACAACTTTTTATTTCTATCACCAATAGCGGTTTAGTCAGCTGATTTGGTTTTTACACCGTTGTTAGAAAAAAATCCATAGTTTTTATTCTCTTCGAGGGCAATTTAAACTTCACTTGCGTAAGTGAAAAGAGTTATTCAGAGAAGATTAAACAAATCAGTCATGTAATTCACGTTTCTATGAATTCGGTACTATTATTATTCTACTATTATATTTTCGGTTACTATTATTATTATTATTATTATTATATTACATTATTTATACATGCTTTACCAGGATAGCCCAATCAACACGAGGTTGTTTTCGTTGGATTACCAAGTTTAAAACATCAAGAAAAGTTTATAACTGAATAATTGAAAACAGAAACATAAAACAAGCAGAATGATAAGGGTATTGCGCCATAAGCGGGAAGGAATGGAATAAAAATTGTGTATTAGTGTTGGTAACGCTATGGCGTTGTTAACAGCTATAAAACCAACTGTGAAAACCTGACTTCTGCCATTTACACAGCTGCAACCCTGCAGAGTCCGGAATTTTTCGAGAATAGAGGTAATTGTTTTATTTATTTTTGTTTTATGTAATTTTAAAAGAGTGAAATCCTAAGAAAAGATCAACTTCAAGGATTACTCACTGTTTTTGAGTGAAATTCTACTCTTGCTCGAGTGACATTTGAGGTATATTTGAGATATATTTTGGTGCGGAAGAATCACTTTTGTGACTTAAAATGAAGTTAAACATAACTAAAGTGCATTAAAAACTCCATTTTACGGCCCGCTTCGCGCTCACCTGTTTGGTTTCAGTTATTTCACTATTACTTCACAAAGGTCAGTGTCGGTGCACGGGTGACTTTTGTGTGTATGTATTTTGAAGAGGAAGGAACTTTGGGAAGTTTGATATCATGAGTGAGAGCATTTGGGAAATTGTTAAAGGCTTGAAACTGTTTTTGGGATATGACAAGTAGTGCTGAGAGATGTAAAGAGTAGAAGGGGTCATTGCCACCAGAAGTATGTATCGGTAGATACTATTATATCGTTGTGGGACTTTAAAATCCAACAGCTTCTGCTGCTGGTATCGAGACGGGAGCCGGGGCGCTATCACTCACTGGATGGATGAGCTGAGTGTCAACCCACAATGATTTCCGTATTCAGGAGGAGTAAGTACGTTTATTCGGCTACTGGTTTGAACATTTTGAACATTTAAGTTTATGGCAAGGCAAGGAGGCAGCGAACGAGAAGTGAAAATGTAATATTTTTAATTTATACTTTGCCTGGAAATTTTGTTTAGGGACGCAAAAACGACAGGGCCAGGCGTGAAAGGGAGATAGAGGAAATATTGAGAATGGAATTTAAATGGAATGGAATGAGTCACATATATGTGTGTGCACCCTAATTTTGGTAACTAATTTAAGTATCGGTACTCAAGGAAATTTGTTTTGAATTCAGAAGTAAAAAGCAAAAGCCACCAAGAAATTAAGTAAAGTAAGACGGTAAAGTAACAAAGATTAAGTTGTTTATATCCAACTGGAAAATGTCTGAGTCTTCTTTGATGACTTGTATCTTAGCCTTTACAAGAAAACAAAATAGTTGGGGAAATTTAAGGATCCCGGGTGACATCGGTAGAGCCCAACTTAAAAGTCAGAAGGTTAGTTTACTACGAAGCTCTAGATTGGACATGATAAAAACCTTTTTTAATTACGTACGTACGTAATAATTATTACGTACGTACGTAGAATTATTACGTACGTACGTGGTATTATTACGTAGGTACGTAATAGCTATTACGTATGCAAGTAATAATTATTACGTAGTATTATTACGTGCGTACGTAAACATGCTTAAAGTGTCCTCTAAGTTTTCTTCTAAGTCAGATCCTATGCCTTAGCCTAATTCTGTATCCCAACCTACGCTAACTAAAAGGCGTTAATTTAACCGATCGATTAAAGCTGCTAAAAGCAGACAAAGATCTCACAATAGACAAAGGGAATGCTCCGCTATACGTAGGCAGTAAGAAACTCAAATCTTATTAAACGATGCGAAAGCACATCAAAAGTACGTCAAAAACCTTTCTGACAGACCTCTGTCTAACATTGAAACAGTTGCCTTGGGAAAAGGTTCAAAGTTCATAATAACTCCTGAAAAACCAAAACGTAGCGACTTACTAAGTCAATTAAAGATCTTAAACGTAGAATGAGACTACGCTTCGTATTTCAAAACCAAAAAACAAGTGCTTTTCGTTTACCTTCAGCATGGATACCACAACCTACATACAGTAATCGTCTTGAAGACTGTCTTGAAGCTAAGTTAACTGAAATAGCAAGTCTACCCATCTGCAATGCTAAAATCAATATAAGCAAGGAGGAATTACATGCACTCAAGACAATTCGGAACAATAAGTCTCTATTAATTAAGTCATTTAACAAAGGCAGAGGCATTGCTATTTTAAATCGTTCAGACTATAAAGGCGAAATCGAAAGGCAATTGCAAAGTCACCATTATGAACGACTCCCGGGTGATATAACCCCTGAAACTGCTATGGTCCAAGCTACGCTTCAGGATATGTTTAACAAAAATAAAATTGACAAACAAATTTGTTCGATTATCTTAGTCCATGGAACCACAAAATCCGTACCCCGGACATATATCTGCTACCTAAAATTCATAAAGCACCACCAGCTAATTCAATATTTGTGGGCAGACCTATCATTAGCTGGAACGGATCCCCCACCGAACAAATATCCGAATTCGTGAACTACTTTCTGCTTCCAACTGTCTTGCAACAAAGAACTTACGTAAAAGACACCAGCCATGTTTTAGAAATATTGGAAGCCACCCCTTCTCAGAGAAATATTACTTGCAACACTTGACGTGGTATCCATGCATACACTCTAAAAAAGGTCTGATCAGAGGGTCACCGAACAGGAATCTGGTCAAAAATTTGACTAGATCCGGGTCAAAAATGAACCGATTCTGATCATTTCTGAACCAAATCTAGTCAAACAATTGATCAGATTTCTGTTCGGTGCCCCTCTGATCAAATTTGGTTCAAATTTGACCAGATCTTTTTTAGAGTGTATACAAATACTCCACAAGAGGAAGCACTAAATGCATCCCAAGAAGCTTTTGAAAAAGTACCGAAAAACCTGTACGGAATAAAACCTGTATCCCCTACTTCTCTTCGCGCTCTCATGAAACTCGTCCTTGAAAGGTACTGTTTGAGTTTAATGGCCAATTTTTCCTACAAAAAATGGGATGCGCTATGGGAAGCCGATCCTCACCTGAAATCTGCGATACTGCCATGCATAGACTTGAAAATAAAATCATACCAACAGATCCAAACATACTAAAATGGCTTCATTACAGGGATGACATTTTACTGATGTATAAGGGAACGACACTTGAACTTTTTTTAATTTGGTGGCTAAAATGAATGAAATTCATTCTTCTCTACATTCACCATGGAAGTCTCTGACAACGAGTTTACATACCTAGATCTTAAAATCTTCAAAGATATTTTTTAATCTAGTGGCATTCTTGACACAAAAGTCTATTCTCAGCCCACTGAAACCTTTCAATACCTCGATCGAAATTTTGCACACCCACTAGCCACTCTTAAAGGCTTTTTAAAGATACGCTAGAACTTGCAATGATGACAACGATTTTTTAGAGAAAAGAAACCTCTGTTCAAAGATGGCGGCTAGGCGCTGATGTACTTTTTTACACTATCCATACATTTCTATTTTTGTGTAAAAAATTACGACCAAAAAGTAATGGCCACTCGTCATATAGTAAAATGTTTGCAGTCTACCAGTCTACAGCATGTCCTAACTTTGTTGTAATACATATTGTATCTATTCCAAGATGGTATTCAGAGGTCGCGTGCACAATGATAACACCGGTCTTATAACTGTTTATTTCTATCACCAATAGCGGTTTAGTCAGCCGGATTTGGTTTCACACCGTTGTTGGAAAGAGATCAAAAGTTATTTATACTCTTTGAGGGCAATTTAAACTTCACTTGCGAAAGTGAAAAGAGTTATCCAGAGAGGATGAAACAAATTAGTCATGTAATTCACGTTTTTATGAATGCGGTAAATATTTTCGGTCATTATTATTATACTACACCATTTATACATGTTTTACCAGGATAAACCCATCAACACGAGGTTGTTTTCGTTGGATTCCTGGGTAAAAAATATCAAGAAAAGTTAATAATTGAATAATTAAAAACAGAGACATAAAACAATTTAATAAAAAGAATGGTTAAAAGCGTTGCGCCATAAACGCTAAGAAAGATACTAAAAATTACTGTGTAAAAGTGTTGGTAACTCTGTGGTGTTGTTAACAGCTATAAAACCAACTGTTAAAACTGACTCCTGCCATTTACACAGCTGCAACCCTGTCGAGTCGGGTATTTTTCGAGAATAGAGGTAACTTTCTTTCTTTCTTTCTTTCTTTCTTTCTTTCTTTCTTTCTTTCTTTCTTTCTTTCTTTCTTTCTTTCTTTCTTT
>WURT03381506.1:0-18241 GCA_009936505.3 Holothuria glaberrima | reverse complement strand
AATTATTAGACTTGTAAAGGAACCAACGTAATTAAGCACCTACAACATGAATTATTAGATTTGTAAAGGAACCAACGCAATTTAGTACCTACAACATGAATTATTAGACTTGTATAGGAACCAACTCAATTTAGCACCGACAATATGAATTATTAGATTTGTAAAGGAACCAACGTAATTAAGCACCTACAACATGAATTATTACACTTGTAAACGAACCAACGTAATTTAGCATCTAAAACATGAATTATTAGACTTGTAAAGGAACCAACGCAAACAACATGAATTATTAGACCTGTAAAGGAACCAACGTAATTTTGGCTAACGCAATTAAAAGTGATTAAAATTCAAATTATTTCAGCGCTTTATGTTTACCAAAATATTGGTCAAAACAAACGCATCAGCCTGCTTGGGTAAATGATATCCTAGTGAAAAGATGTGGACGCTTCTGTTTTCATGACGTCGGGTCTTATTAAAAATGAAAAGAGCTGTAAATTTGTAAATTTTCACCTTTCGTCATCAAAGAAGTAAATATTAATACTAACTTAAAAATTCATAGAAGAAAAATACAGTATTGGTTTGGTTACCCCAGTTTGGTTCCTGCATCAGTTGATTGATAAATATCACACTTGTGGAGTGGGCCCTCGTGTCCTGATTCTCTGCAAAGAGCTTCGTGGAACTGGTACTGTAATATACTACTGACGAAATATCTGTAAATGTCGGGAGGAAATGTATTGTTTTCAAAAAGTGTAGCCTTTTGATGTATCATTGGCAAATACAACCGATACGTGAAATAATACTGCTGACTAAACATTCAAAGACAGGGAAGAATTTTTGCAGCAATTGAAAATCTTGCAAATAAAATTCTTCAGTTTCGAATAAAAGTTCTTCCTGCTGTTGATTACTACTAGGAGAATGACGTTATCATGAATATTGGAAAAAGTTCTTCATTTGGTGGGATGAATTCGACAGTGTAGCGGAAAGAAGGAATAGTAACATGTAAAAGACAGCAAACGACCTGGAAGAAGAATAATACACAATGCAACAGCAAATTATTCTTATGGATACAGACCGTTCTAGCCACAATGCATACGGAAAAACTTTTTTTTATAACTTTTCTCATTTTTGTGCATTTTACATAGTTATAGCTTTGCAAAAAGTAATTTAATATTGGTAAAAATTGTAGAGAAATCAAGAGCAGTTATAAGGGGAAAATGTGGGAAGTTTTTACTTTCCTTAACAAAACTGCTCCCTCCCAATATAATCACAACTCTCGTGATTTTGTATTTGTAGCATAGCAAGGTAAACTGCTAAAAAGCTTGCCCATTTTGTAAGTAGACGTGTAGATAAAGCTACCATGCACGTTATCCCGAAAAGGGGCTTAGCTGTCTCAACAGCTCACATTTTTGCTGTTATATACAATCAAAATCTTTAGAAAAATTACGAAATTTGCACAGTCGAGAAGCCACGAATATTTATCGCCCCAAATATGCCATAACATCGAATTATAATAGCTTAATCAGAAAAAGTTTCTCCCCACTCTGCTTTCTCTCGCCGTCCTTATCCCCCACCCAGTCCTTATCCCCCACCCAGTCCTTATCCCTCCACTCCCAAACACATCGCCATACAATCTTTTAGTTGCCATCCTTCCCTCTTCCCTCTTGGATGGTTAACGTCAACGAAATACGCCCCAGATTAGGCTCCTGCCTCTCCAGTTCCCCTTGTTATTGGGCTGGGTTAACGTACTGCGTTATTGATGTGCTGAATTTTGATTGCACTCATACTACGTTATATGAAAAGGGGGTACTTTTACTGGTTCAATTATAACTTCAATTATCTGCATTAACAATGTAAAGGCATCATCCATATTCTTCATAAAGTGATTTTACAGAACAAAATTTGTACAAGGTTTTTTTTTTCTTTTTTTATTTCGTGGGAAGTATCAATTTCTGTATCAAACTAAAAATGTTTATATGAGCAACTTACAAGGCCTGGGATGGAATTTTCCTGCAATGTAGCTTGCACTTTCGACAAGATGTTTTTGTACGCTGTATGGGCAACCAAATGATGGCGTCCCACTAAAACAGTGGAAAAACGTCACCTTACCCCACGTCTTCGTCAATAAACAGATTTCCTCTTTTGGGAGAATCCGGTTTCCCCCGATCGGGAGATAATTCGGTCATGGGTGTTGTTTGTTTGCATTGTCAGTCGCGAATGGGTTTTGGAAGTTTTGTGCAAAATTTGTCGATCATATGAAATGGAATAACATGCATAGTCGATAGATGTTTTGTCAAAGCTACGGAAAGGCCAAGTCCTAACTGCAGACCCGCCGGGCTACGGGCTACCTAACTGCCTAATCATTGGCTCACCACCCGGCTTCTAAGAAAAATATAAGTTCTTGAGTGGTTTCTGTTCTTGCTAAATCTTACCTTTGTTTGGCTAGCAAGCCTAAACAATGTGTTGCACATTTTCCTTCATTCGGAAGAATTTTGGATTTTCCCCAAACGGAAGAATCTCCCGGGCTAATGAACGTCATGCGGTCGATGAGCAATTGAATATAAATAAGAATTCTTTTGATATACCTCGTGCTAAAGAATTCCACAGCCGTCTAAACTAGTAGGCTGGCCAGTATTCCAATTGTTCAAAAGATATTTCATTTTCAATCATGGCTTTGTGATGAAAAAAATATGTTTGAAATGATTTTATTTGAAACTAAAAAAAAACTGAAAAGTAAAAGTTTTGATTCATACAAAATACATATATTTGACTATCTTAGTCAATTTTCTGAAATCACACTTTCATTAATTGTCTTGTTTCGTTTAATGCTCACCTAATGTATGGTGTTCCACTTGGGATGTGATACTTAGCAGCCGGATCAAAGTCATTAGCTGTTCTTGGCACAGGCGGTTTGAGACCCTGGTATTTTAGTCTGTATTTTGGACGAACGGAGATGTGTTAAAAAGATGAAATCTCAGTTGTAAAAGTGATACTTTCGTAAAATTTTATGTGTGATACAGATTATGTGAATAACGTATGATCTGCAACGGGCAACACTACTTTGTTATTATGTTCATATTCTACCAATAAAACTTCTAATGTATATAAACTTGAACCGTATCTTTATAGTTTCAGACTAGGTTAAAAAAATAAGTGTTCTTTTCAACTGATGGAATCATACCTTAATTCCCACCACTTGGTATTATAGTCCTCGGGAGGGGTGTCTCCTGCAAATACACTCCAACGCCATTGGTCCATTAGATAGCCGAACGGCAGGAAAGCGATTTTATCTAAAGCTGTGGCCATCAGATAATTCAAATCGGTTTCTGTAACAGGTAGATATTTTGAAATGTTTTTTTTTCAGATACAAACAGGGCTTTGCTTCGTAGTTATTTCTTATACACATCTTCAACCTTATATTTTATCGTAACTTTGTTGTATGTATATTCATTAATTAACAATGGCTTGATTTCTATTGTTTAAATTTTGACTTTTATGGATTTAAGTAAAGCGTCAATTTTCTTATTAAAATTCGTTCAGTCTTAGAGTGTTGAACTGGGCCGTTGGAAGATATTTTATGCGAGTAGCCATTTCCGGGGACAAAGAGATGGAGCGCTGTTGGGACCGTGGGATAAACGATAAAGGGACAAACTTTCCTAAAGCTATGACTTAGTGAAGGTACAAAAACTTGAATAGAACTAATTGTAAGACGGAATCTGGTGAGCTTTTTAAGCCTAGGGAGAGTCAGAAATATTTTCAATACATTTTCAGGCATTTTACTTTAAGACGATGAAGTGGTGTTGTTCAAACACCTTTGAAACAACGACTGTGGTTTTGAAAATACAAGGCTTCTCGGTGAAAAAGTCCAGTCTAGATTTAGTGTCAGCCCTTCGAAACTGGACCAAAATAAAACATGTACATCTACAAAAAATATATTTCAAGTGATATCAAACTAGAATAACTTTGGCACTGTGTACTTCACAGAATAACTAACTGACTAAGCGAGAGGCGTTGTGGAAGTTTCCTCTTCAATTTGTACGCGTGACACAAAAAAATCTTTACGAGGTGGAACACACACAGTAATAAACTGCGGCTTTCTGCGTTTACGGGGATGACGGTCATACAATGGGGTTCACAGCTTTACTCTGGGGTCAAAAACTGAAACACACAACGATAAATAGCTGAGGTGACTAGCTTATTTTGAGCCTCGCTAGAACACGCTACACTGAAACACCTGCCTACATTCTTTCCACGCTCTAAAAAAGGAAAACCGAAACTCAGCCAAGTAATAACGTAACTGATTTTACAAGAAACAAATAACTTATTGGCGGAGATAACAATCTTTGTTAACAAAGTACTTGCAAGATGAATGTTTTAACTTTTGTTATCGATCTCCTCCCTAACTGCACAGCAAAGACTGTAAGTAAGCTCTCGGCGCAACTTTATATTGCTGTACTCTCAGTTGTTACTTCTTTTGAAATTCTGATTTTTGAATTGTGCAATATAAGCTCCACACATTTAAAAAATATTCATGAGATGTCCTTGAGACCACTGCATATCCAAAATCTTTATAGTGTACCAGTTTGTGATTTAGTAGAATATAACATTGTGGGATTTCCACCCACACAAACACACAAACAGACACGTGCACTATCATGCATCTCCCCCCCCCCCATATGAACCAAAAGGGGACATTTTATGCTGAATATACTTCATTGCTTTGTAATATGCTTTCTTTGAGAAGGTCAATGAGACGGGTTACTGAACTATCTGCGACGAAAGAAGTGTAACGTTTCGTCGAATCCATATCATAATTACCAAAACAGCGTTTACGATCCCTGTAAAAACATGACGACTGTCCCTGCCTGTCTACGGTTCTTTATATTTATTTGGTGTATAGTCTTCATTTATATGACATCACAGAACAGAACGTGCGCCCTCCAAATACAGGAAGCGCCTATCATTGAAACTTATACCAGCAGATACAGATACCCGATTTCTACACTGGACGGATCATGACGCACGTAAGTCTACTACACGCGTGTGCGGAGTCTACGACGTGCTTGCAATGTACGTCGTTTTACTTCCAAAATGACGTCATGTGACGTCAATGTATAAACTATATAAAAAATTCTTACTCGGATCATCTAATAATTCTTCAAGTAGGCCTACAGCGTGAAGATGCTTAGGCGTCATCACAGACAGGGCAAGAACATCCCCCACTGCCTCGTGAAATCCTGGGTTAGCCCCCCTACGATAAACAACAGGCTGACTTTTGTATTGAAGATAATACTCTACGTGTCCCATTTCGTGGTGCACCGTTCCAAAGTCATCCCCGGTGATATCTGTGCATTGCTTTATTCTGTGAAAACCAAAAGAGATAATTATATTAAACATACCCCACACTGCATTCAACAAGGTTCGTCGTTTTCTTGGGCCAATCTTTACGCGTGCGTGTATTACACACACACACACACACATATATATATAACATTTAAAAGAGTGTAAAGGGATGCAAAAGAGAGGTACTAGTCGTTATTTGAGTATTGTTCAAATAAAACCAAGAAGTAGGTTTCTGCCAAGTTTTTGTACATGAGTGGGATCAGGAAGTTGCCAATAGAAGCAACTTACTAGTGGAACTAAACCAGCTTTTACCATGAAAAATAATGGTATCACAAAATGGGTTTCCCATTTGCCTATATTAAGCTTTCCATTGTCAAGTAAACAGATACCTGAAATCGATGCCATTGTAGAAGTCCCAGGCAGAGGCGTGACATACTACATCTCGACCGTCATCAGGTTTTTCAATCATGGATTTTTCCCAAAATTCTTCAGGCATCTCGATAAGACCAAGTGACGTGAAAAACTCCTCGGAAACCTTAAACATTCGCAGCGCGTCGTATCCCTACCAAAATAAGTTAAAGAAAAGTTAACAATATATAAATGAATGATACTTCAACTTACTTGACAAGAGATGCCTTTAATCTAAATTCATGACCGGTTAACATGAGACGACCAATTTTCATTTCGCTGTCAAGTGATATTCTCCCAATTTTTATCTTATTTGGTCAGAAGCGACACCACAGTGGTAAGAGGATTAAGCCTGTGTACACTGAAAACATTTCAAGACACATGTGGTGACACATGTTGCGGACACACCTTATTACCGAAAATGTTGACAGTGTGTACAGAGCCAAGAAATTGGCAACATGTATCCCGACATGTGTTGACAAATGTTGCCAAGTAATTCAGAATCAATTTTCCGGCAACATGTGTCCAAGCTCGGACCAATCAGAAATCATAGTTGAGTCAGCTGATCCACCTGTAGTCTTGTGACTTTGACAAAATGGCAGCCCCCATGGAATGGGCAAATTCTAAAGTGGAGGATTTGATTAAAGTTTAGGAGAGTAGTCCCTTTCTGTGGGATGTTCAATCGAAAGTATACAAAGACAGTGACGTCACCTCAAAGCTGCTACTTGCCAATAGATGGAGAAATGTAAGGGGTGGGCGGGGGATGAGACCTCTTAATTATCAACTTGAGAATGACTCACATTCCTCCAAAAGAGTGGAATTTTTTTAAAGCTTTTGATTATACCATGTATAACATGATCGTGTATTTACCCTAAAAAATATAACAGTTCACCGACTTGATAAAGTCAGATAGGGATAGGGAACGCCTACTCCCCTTTCATTTCAGGCAGGAAATTCACATAGGAGGGCGTCTTCCAACCTGAGCTCCTTCAGGAGACAGTGAATGGTAAGCTCCATGTTGCTCTCTCATGGTGATCCCGAGGTAACATTCCAATATGAGCCACTTATGGACCCCATATCGATGAACATATTGGGCCCATATGATTTTGCACCCAAGATTCATAAGGGGCTCATAAAGGCCAGCCCAGATAACCCATATGACCCACGTGGGATAGTTCTGGGCCCATGTGGGCAATTGCCTCATATAGGCACCAGAACTATGCCATATGGGTCATATTGGCTGGCCCATATGGGCAACTTATGAATCTTGGGTGCAAAAGCATATGGTTCCATATGGGTCCAGGGTCTTGTTCATGGCCTCTTTTGTTGCACGTTCCACAATCTTCCTTGAGTGGTCGGCCATTTGGATTTTTAGGAATTTTTGGTCCAAGGTCCCATGTGCGCCCTATGGCCCATTTTACGAAATTCTGCAAAATGCTTTTCCTCGTAAAAATTTTCTTGTACAATGTTGATGGTTTGTCATAATATTACTCTGTTAGTGGTACCTTTAGGGTGTTCAGGAATTTGGGGTCCAAGGCCCAAGATGGGCCATAGGGTCCATTTTGTGAAATATTGCAAAATGGTCAACCCCTCCTCCATTTAATAGTAAACAGAGTTGATGTTCTGTCATAATGATGCTTGGTTAGTGATCTGTATATGGGATTCTTGAATTGTGGTCTAAGGTCCCAGGTGAGCTCTTTGGTTCATTCTATGAAATTCTGAAAAATGCTTTTTCTTGAAAAAAATCCTGTATAATGTTGATGGTTTGTCATAATGATGCTTAGTTAGTGATCTGTTTTCGGAAGTTTTCTGGAAGTTTATTTCTAAGGTCCCATGTGGGCCCTATGACCCTTTTTATGAAATCCTGAAAATTTGCGTTTTCCTACAGATTCTCTTGTACACTTTGATGGTTTGTCATAATGATATTCTGTTCGTGGTAACTTCAGGGTGTTCACTGGAGCCAAGGTTCAAAATGGACCGTTGGGTCCATCTTGTGAAATATTGCAAAATGCTTAACCCTTTCTTCCAATTAATGTTAAACAGAGTTGATAGCCTGTCAATGTTGCTTTGTTAGTGATCTGGGGTGGAATTCACTAACATTTGCGTAAGTTTTTTTATAAGTCAAAATGCATACGAACCACGTAAGAACAGGGAGGTGTCAAAGTAACACCTCCCTGGTAAGAACTTTCTTAATATGTATTCACGAAAACAACTTTCAAAATGAAAATAGGAGGAAACATTTTTCCTGACATTCCGGAAGCTGCCTTCAGGTGTTCGAGATTTGAGTCATAAGTCATTTGAGGTCATTTAATGTCAGTTGACTCTTGTACTAGTAAAGACAAGAACCCTGGGACCCTTTGTGAAGGTATGAGCTTCGGCACCATTGTTGCTCATTTTTGACAACATGTTGCTCAAGTGGGTCGCAACATGTGTCCGCGACATGTGTCTAGTGTATACAAGGACAAAATTTTTTTGTGTCCAGGTGTGTCAGCAACATATGTCGACACATGTGTCCTGAAATGTTGAAAGTGTACACAGGCCTTAATAGTTCCTCTTTGCTCTCCAATTATTTGCTCTCATACAGCCATGCCATAGTGGTTTAAACGTATTTTTACGATGATTGCAGAACGTATACGTGTTGTTCACTAATGGCATTTTAATGATGTCCTCGCTCGTTTCTTTTCAATTATCTGGTCCTAACGAGGTCGCTCTTTGCATAGAGTTTAAATGGTCCACTGGGTATTACCGGCACCTCTTGTCTGTACGCTTGCATATGGCAACTGAACGGGCCAGTCAAATACTCCTGACCCTTTAAAGTTGGAACTGTATGTGAAAAGTAAGGGTTCTTCCTTATACTGAATGAGATATTTGACATGCAGCTGCATACATTCGAGCAAAAGGGCCATGTCTTGTGCCCCACCTGTCGTTTTCCCCTTCATTTATAATCATTCTTTGCAATCGAATTGACGCGTCCATGGCTTACATGTTATAGGCCTACTGTAAAGATGTTTTGTGTTATTTATCGTATAGCAATCTCCTCTGAGGTGTTGCGTGTCTACTATCAGGAGAGCTGGTCAAGGATTTCCGAAATGAGAGTCATTTACCCTACAAAATATATCAGACCTTTACCCGTCGGCCTTGTCCACACACAATGTATATGATTGACGCTGATCCTTATTTGACAATAAGTGACATTTCTAAGCTTACCCTAAGTATTTCCATTCTTATCCTATTCTTTTCAATCTATCACATACACTTCTTTGAAAAGTTAGTCACTATACAGAAGACAACTAAAGTTTGCTGAAAAGATATGATAATAGTTTTGCCAAATGAAAGGGCAAGCTGGTAATGCAGCTCCTCCCTTTCCGAATGTCTATTTGCTATTTTTAGCATCGTGGTGTTTTTTTTTTTTTTTTTTCTTTTTTTTTTTTTTTTTGAGGGGTGGGGTGACAAACGAGATTCAGCTTAAAGCTTAAAAGAAAATATTGCGTTTGTTCTAGAAAAATGAAATCTTTTTTAAACCAATATTAACAGATACAGAATGAAAAACAATTCAAAATAGTGCAGTACGGTAGCTCTCTTTTCACGAAATAAGTCTCTCACAGGAATCAATTCGATCATTTGTTCATTTGTAACATCCGTTACTCTTGCAATGCATAATATTTTGAGGAGCAATACTTTGAGGAGCAAAAGCTATTGCTGGAGTTCATTGGTGAGACTGAACGGCTTAATACACTCTTAAAAACTGTTGGGCACCTATGCCACCTCACAAAGTATTGTGCAAAGAAATTGCCCAGGTTGGACAAAAAATGCCCCACGTTTGGTAAAATTTGATTACTTTTTGACCAACTTGGGCAAATGTTTTACCCAATACTTTGTCAGGTGGCATACGTGTCCAATAATTTTTAGAGGGTAATGATAAAAGGTATTTTCGTTGTATGCCATGTTAGTGCATTTTAAACTCTATATATTTTCCTTTCAAAATTCTGGCAAAAGTTATCAGCTTTACTTCAAGTTGAAGTAGTTACGAACGCTAATCGATGTGATCCACTTTTATTAGAGTTAGTAAAAAGATATTTCACATTCATTTTAAACGTTTTTGTTCATGGAAGGTTTGCGTTCGTGACATGAACATGTACATATATATATATACATATATATATGTTCAAAAAGACCTTATGTATATGACGTCACATAGCTGAAATTGCTCCCTCGTTTGGAGGTAAACGGGTATCATTCCAAGTTACACCAACAAATGCAGACAGCTGATTTGTCAAATAATCGCATATGCGCATAGGTCTACAACATGAACGTACGAATTCTACTGCGTCCCTGCTATGAGCTTCATTGTTTTGCATCCAAAATGACGTCGCGTGCTGACAATGCATAAGATTTATATGACATCCACGTGTTCATATTCATTCATGTTCGCAATGTACTGTTCCTTGGGCAACTGTTCATTTCTTACCTGCGAAACAAGTGAAGGAGTGACGTCAATGCTAGGTACATCCGAATAGGGAATAACAAGATCCAAAAGATTACCCCAAGACTGAGCCCACATGTTTCCTGTAAGGAGAAATTATTATAACAGTGTGTAGTGCCATCATAAAATTCTTTATATTCTGCATGCAACGTGGAAATGAAAGATTTTAAACTTACTGCTGTGCCATTAATATTTGACTGGGAGAATTGATAAAACTTGTGGTAAAAGGTCTAGAAAATTGGCAATTATAGCTTTGTCTCCTCTTTCTTATAGAAAAAAAAACTGATAATACATTTTCACAGCCCTCTACACAGTCATTCCCATCCTTGAAAATTTAGTAAATTTCGTTCATTTCACTCAGTTTGCCTTGACTTAACGAAAGCGTCAACACTGTTTTATTCGCAAATGTTTGAAAAAATCTGATCAGCAACACAGCGATTAGAAACAATAAACAACGAATATATAGATATATACACTCGCGACATATTTACCGAGTAAGTGGGCCGGAATTGGACCACGAAGGTCTATACTATCGGGCCCGTATTCATTGAAAAGCTTTCTCCGGACAAATGCGTGAAGTTGGACATACAGGGGACTCAACTCATTGTAAAGTCTTTCAACTTGACCTTGCAGGTCTTCAGTCTCGTACCACGATCTCCAGTAGGCCCCGCAATCAGGTTGGTCTGAGAGAAAGATGGGAAAGATGGATACAATTATTAAACAATGAATTTTAAATTTGATTCCTGTTACAGGTATCTTTGATAACGGAAAATGGGTGGCGCCAGCTGGTGGACTGGGTGTGGGTAAGGGGTTATACTCCTGTCGGAGAAGGCGCCCTGGTCTTGGAAATTTTAAATCCGTACGTCGGGCTTTAAGGTCGTGGCCCCCGTTGGGGAGCACGGCCCCCATTTAAGAGCTAATCCTGGGGCCACCACTGTCATGTAGAATTATTACCGGGACATTTCCATTTTATAATGATATCATTTGTGATGTTCATAGAGACCGACAGCTTACATTTTCTTAATAGGATGACTATGATGGTTGTCACGTACTATACAAATGATGACGCTCAGCTTTACGGATCACGGCATGCAGACTATAAACTAGTACTATATGGTGGTTTTGCTAGGTTGTGTAATGTAATTTTCACCACTGACTACTTTCAACAAGAACATACTTTGACAATTAGACAATGCAACAGAGGTTAAAATTTAGGGTTCAAGAAAGGTTGGCTGTACAAATACTTCTCTTTAATAATTCTTCAGATAGTTTTGTGCGAATTTGTAAGATGAGTAAGATAGTGCATTTTATTCAAAACATGAAGTATGTATTGGACTTCTATATGTGGTGCTCGAGATATTACCAAGTGAAATTACTGCATTTGCAACCTCAAATGAACTTAAAACAATAATTGTCATCTGCTCACATAAATGAGGAATGTTTTCTTTTCTTTGTTTTCCAATGTACTGTTTTTAACCTTAAAATACTACTCATAACGTGACGGATGCGAGCTTTAAAAACTTCCAATGCCTCATATGCATGCATATTAATAGTGCATAAGATAACGGAGGAGTTATTGGTTAAGTTTAATGAAAAACGAAAGAGTGTTAATGTGAGTTGAGATGTCACGTGTGTATAGGCGTAGGAAGCTGTTCAAGGAGGGGGAACATTTTTTCGGACAGCCGTCCTGCGGAGGAGGTTTCCTGCTCCCCTATGAATATTTTTGAATATTTGAGGGTCTTTGGATGCAATTTTATGCAACATGTTGGGAAATTTTAAGGAAAATTACTACATATTTCTGACATTAATTACAGAGGAAACAAATTATTGGTTTTCGTCCTTGGATTGAAGGGAGCAGAAGCTGCTTCCGCTCCACCACATTTTTAACGGTTTCCATGGAGATGTGCTTGCTTCAAATAAAGTTTCGATCGAAAATGTGACTTCTACATTTGCTGATATCTTGGAACCCCCCCCCCCCCAAAAAAAAAGGAACTGAAAGAAAATTTCACCAAAACCTTATATTAATTACGCTTCCACTGTAGCATATCAAAACTTGTTTTAAGCCCAAATCCTGCTTTTAATGTAAAAGAACTATATCAGCCTACTCCTGAACGAGTGAAACTTGGGGTCTTCTGTTTGAAATGACTCGCGGTACATCTGAAATGAATGACACAAAATTAGACTTCCAGTCTGCTCGCAATTTGGTACGATTGTTGCCTTGCTGTTTATATGTCACAATGTTCCTTGATGACAGTCATTTGAACTATGAACCCACCGTTAGCCATAGCTGCTTCATTTTTTAATTCAACGTAGAGTTTGTAATCTTCCTTGGCGGAGGGACCCACAGCATCTCTCCATCCTTGCCACGCCCACAATAGTTCGTCATAGTCACGTGATGTTGCCATTATGCGGGTTAGACCTAAATACAAAGAAATAAGAAGCATTACGGTTGGATGTGACCCTTGTTAGGGTTCGCTTATTTACCGTGTGTATCTGGTTGAAACACCTTCCAAAAACCCATTCTCACCCAACAGGATGGGAAGGTACACAGGAAAAGAGGGAGATACAAATGAGCTGAGACTTTTATCTTTATACAGTTCTGCTAAACTTTCGATATATTTGTTGATACCTAAAATGATCACATGGCAATATCAGAAAAGAAAATTTGGAATTTACCCCGACCATGTGTCCGTAATAGCTCAATGCCCCGACACGAAATGTTCCCAAAGGTCTCTCTGGTCCCTGAAAAAGTTCACCTTCTGCTGTGCTTTTAACATACAAATTATGGAAGAAGGGCCTTACAACTTTCCTCTGTTGAACCTTACACTATACCACTTGGAGTTCTGCTTATCATAGAAAACATCTGACTTATATGCTGCACTGTAAGACTGGTCATGTCTCACGAAAGAATAATGGCCCTCACGTAGTCTGCAACTTTAACTTATTACGTTTCAGTTAGTATCAGATGATATGATGTTTTTGACATGACGTAGACATTACATAGGACAACAACATTTTCTTTCATGATGCTACCAAGAACACTAAGTACGAAAAAGTGTCTACAACTTACCTGGTTCGAGAGATAAACATTCACCACCATCTTCTCGACAAACTTTACCCGTTGAATATCTTGTCTCAAGGGACGCCTTGACATTAGTGAGCTGATTTTAAAATGAAATGAAAATTCTCACACGTTGGTGGATCATTGTGTTATAATCGACTTACTCTCCGTCTTTATGCTAAAACAGATGCCCTTATTTCCATTAAAACTTACAACAATCTTCTTTCGTTCTTTGTAAATAAGCAAGTCAAAACACTCATATTCACATTTCTGCAATTGGAAGTCAACGTCGATGGCAACAGTGACCTTTACACGATTTTAAATTTTTATGACATAACCATTATCATAAATTATCTTTTGTTGTGTTTAACTTCAAGCATGTACATGGCTCTCTGTTTATCCTACACTTTGGTGACTTTTGAAATCTCGATCATGAGCTTTGCATACGATACGGTTGCAGTGTAGTTTAAGTGTCATGAGATGAGATGCTATGGCAAACTGTCTTTGGTTCTTATAGTATTTGTAGTGGTGTTTATATGGGGCATTGTGTGCAAATCTCGATGGACTGAGGGTTGTACACTTTTAGGGGTACGTGAATACACAACAACTAAAAACATCTATACATTAAATTAAAGGGGATAGGTTGTTACCCTAACTTATTTTGTAACATTAGCTCAAGCTTACAAAAACTGGCCTATTTCCTTCATAATGTCTTCGGTATGTTTAGAAGCAGAAAAGTGTGGCATGCAAAGGAAAGTCAATAAATTATTTTTATAAATGTATAAAACACACTTTTTATATCGCTACAATACATGGTTATTGAAAGAGTATATTTATTTTGGGGTGAATGCATTTTTCTTTAAGGCTTACCCTTGTTCTTTGGGATATTATGTATTTTACCCTCCCCGAGGGTAAGATCTGACATGTGAAATATGTAACCTCAATTTTTTCAGTTTAACACATTGACAGCGGCAATTAGAAACAGATACAATATTCGCTATTATATGCCAAGGTCACATGAACGAAAAGGTCTACATTGAAAATCTTAACACTAAAGCCTAACCATCACATAAAAACCACTAGTTTGAAAGTTTTCACAAGTTTCACCGATGAACTACAAGGTTATTTACTATCGAAGGTAGTTGCGTTGGCCTTTCAGTCGTTCTTTGGATCAGCGATGACGTTTAATGAAAGAAAATTCCAAAATCAAATTTAATTTTTCATAATACAGAGAGACTAGTTTTAAGCATTCTGGTGAAATTTCCATTCAATTTTCACGTTCGGTTCTCAAAATATTAGCAACTGAAGTTATCACATTTTCTACCAGAAATCAGCTTGGAGCAAACATGTGTGATGTCATGGCTTCACAATTAGGACCAATATTTTGTATTTCTTTATTTTTCATCCTATTTTTTTGACCTTGGATTAATTAGGGTTGCTATCTGCATAAAAAGTTTAAAAATTCCACTGCTCACGATGTATTAACGTTATGAACATTTTAGAGTTTTGCTGTATAAAATTTGCTGTACAAATCATTGCCTTTCAATGTAAAGCCATGACACCACACCTGCTTACTTCAAGTGCACTTTGGTAGAAAATGTGCCTCAACTTCAAAACTGCAAAACTGCTTCAACTGCTAATAACGAGAACCGAACATGGGGAATGAATGAAAATTTCACAGAATGCTTAGAATATGTTTCTCTTTAACATTTCAAACATAAATTAGAGTCTGGATTATTCTTTTAAGTATGGGAGCTGCTTCACAATCAATCAACATCTGCCCTGTAGTGCAGGGTGTTATTAGCAAGTTGCGTGTGCTATGTGCTAGGTGATTCCTAGTAGCGGAAATATGGCATGAAAAATTGAGGTGACATGTGAATTATGAGACCTGGGAAGTTTTATAAGCTATCCTCTTTGTGTATTTAGCTGCAAAAAATGTGCACATCGAGTGTGTCACGGTAAACAAGAACCGGCTCAGATACCACCTCAACTAACAATACTGTAAACATGTCACAAAGTTCATGGATTAGTCTCTCCATATGTCTCGTTCGGAATATCAAAATGCAGGCCAAGCAGGTTCGGGGTCAGACAATGCAGGCCAAGCAGGCTCGGGGTCAGACAATGCAAGCAGGCTCGGGGTCAGGCAAGGTGTTATGGGGTGTGAGGAATGTTTTACAAGATGTTATATTCCCGGGGCGATGTATATTGAGACAAGATTTACTTTGTTCTCAAACATTTGCTAGGGATGATAAAATCTTAGGACTGCATCACCTTTGCCCCTTTGACGTGAACCTGATAATACCTGTTCCAGTTTTGTTTGATCTTCTAAGGCAGCGTCACCAATATACAAGAGCTTCTCTATTTGACGTTTGGTATCACCTGCAAAGTTGGTCCTGTCAAACTGCTTGAACATTCTCTGGTATCTTTTATCAAAAGCTGCTACATAGAGATCAGCCTCTACCTGAAAACAGTAAAAGTGATATCAAGCTGTAAAAGCAAAAATGTACAAATGGGGAATTAACGGGGGCATCAAAGTGCCCCCTCATATGTTTCCAAGTTCCATAATGAATGTACACAGACGCGCGCACTCACGGGCGTGTCCAGGTGTCCCAATCCATTTAAATCCGCAGCTGATATGGTATTGCCAACCAAAGTTTCTTCTCCCACGTTTGTCCCAACAAATAAGAATTCTGTTTCTCCAATTGATAACATAGTCTTGAATGACCAGACGTATATTAGCCTGTTTTTTGATCACGATATTCCTTCCACAATTTGTGCACAATAATTTAACTGCTTCCATTAACAACACAAAGTGAGATTTTTAAGACCATCTCTTGTGATAACTGAGTTAAATTGTATCTAAGCGCCGAGTCCAACATAGGTGCAACGTCTTTTTAGGGTGGCCATTTTGACATTGACAGTGAGTCATCAATTTTATGTGCAACCTCTATTTATTGCATGCAGATGTCCGTTCCTGAGAAGTTTCGTTTTCGTGCGCTTTTCAACAGTTTTCACAGACAAGCTTGTTTCGTCCTGGCGAATACTAGAAAACACTTAAAATAAAAAGTTATTACATATCAAACAGGAAGATGTTCCTTTTATGACAAGTTTTGTTATCTTATTGTTATCTTCAATATTCATATATTTTATTGACAATGCGACCAAGGACAGCACAGAACGTTGCGGAAGCTCAGCTAGTCTGGTACATCAAAACACGAATTTTGACATGTGGATGTAAACAGCTTTGCTTTTCTTGACAATATAGACAAAGGAAGCTATTCTCGACTAGGGAAGGGGACGGGGAGGGCTGGAAGTTATTTCGGACTACCGTCCTGGAGGAAAGGCGTCCCCCTCCTCTTTGGGAAGTTCCTCCACTATAGAAAATTTTAAAAATATTTGAGTGTAATTGTTTAAATTTGAAGGAACATTACTGAAAATTTTTGTCATTTTTCAAAGGGGAAAAAATAAAGGGTTTTATCCTTGAAGTTAGGGAAGCGAAAGCAAACTTCCTCCCCACCACATTTCTCACGGGGGACTAATTCCCCCCCCCCCACCTCTCCTACGCGTATTCTTGACAAAACAGCTTATGCCGCTTATTCTCAAGGCGTCCTTTTCCCCACGAATTTAGAGACAAAGAATGCGTTACTTATCAGTTGCTCCATGACCATTTTTCAATTATCAGCTTGCTCGCAAGTTCTCCCAGGAAGTACATCATTTCAATTGTGAGCCACTAGCTCGTCATGCTTCATGGTTTCAGCGGTAGACACGCCCCCTCCTCCACCGCATCCCTCCCTTCCCCCAAGAAAAATATCTCCAAAACAAAACTTTGCATAGATTATGAGAGGATTAATTTACACTTATGATTCTTATAAATTACTCCTCAAATACTCTAGCTGTTACTCTCTTCCGTCTTAAAATTTAACAGATTTTCAAAACATTAGGACTTATTCTACAATACATGGCCCCTTCATATCGGTGGTATCGCTTTAAAACAAAAATGTGAGACTAAAGAATATAGTAACAAAGATATTCAAATGATAGCATTTCGTGTCAGCAACCACCGCGGGAAAAATTTTCCCTTTCGCAAAGGTTAACAATATCAACTGCATTATAACAACTGCTTGGGCATCGCACACCTTGCTATAAAGGGCATGCAGCTCCATTGCCTAAGACTATCCTCTGTGACATGAAGACTCCTCTGACATACATACCTCCCAGAAATGCTATATACCAGGCATGAATATTAATGAAAGTGAAATCAAAATATTCCTGAAATCTGCAAGTAGGCCACTTTCCCAATTAATTGGGCCGGTACGCAACTAGGCCTTAGCCAAAAGCAACATTAAATCCACAATTGGACGGGCTACTGTACATTCAGGTAAACCCCACTCAGCCCAGTAACACTCAGTTGGGCAATTCCACACACTGTTTTGATTTTGAGCTTTTGAATGTGTTGCTTTATCTTGTAACTGTCAGCTATTGAACTATTATATCTCAATGGCCTATACAGGTCATTGACCACTCAGAGGGGCTAACAATTACATTCATGTTGTTTTAAATTCGCCTCTCTCTAGTGGCGTGTGGAGGATTCAGAGGTGGGGCTCAACTTACGGTCAATCGAGTGATATGGAGGAGTTTCCAAGAGGGAACGGGTTTCATAAGTGTACTGTAAGTGTACCACTAGGGGTAAGCGCGAGTCTGCACGCCTGGGGTCCAGAGACCCTCTTCCAGGGCCCCTGGCTGGCTAAGGAGCAGAGCGCAGGTGGAGGTCTAGGGCACGAATTAGCCCTCCCAAACTCCTGCAATTTAAGGTAATAAGACGCTCTAATTAGAAGCTCTATTAATCAGATTTTTTACATTTCAGAATTTGTGAAACTAACTACTTACTTCCGGAGCGCAGCTTGTTATTCGTATCTCCCGCCACACAAACTTGTGTAAACAAACAAGAC
>WURT03381395.1:6313-20775 GCA_009936505.3 Holothuria glaberrima | reverse complement strand
ACCGCCTTTGTATACCATCAACATTAGAGCCATGTAGGACTCTGATAAACATTTTGCAATAGCGCCCTCCCTCTCCCTTTTTCTGAAGGGAGAATCTTGTATGAAGGTAGGAAGCAAAGGCTCTCCGAGGATCCCTCTACTATTCTATCAATCCGCCCATAATTATCGTTTCCTTTTGTACAGTAGAAATGAATTACTTTTAAACTTCTATTCTGATACATTTTTGTAAGCATTTCTCTCCGAAAAGCGGTTTGAGGTGATGATATTTATGCCCTGGTCATGGTAGTAAACGAATATTCACGCATGAACAATACAGTGTATGTATACAATATACTGTACAATATACCGTAGCCTAACGTTACCGTACAACTTACACTAGCCTACAGTGTTACACAGACCTCCCAAGTGACCCACATTTCGCGTGTTTGACCCGCATTTGAACACCCAAACCCGCTGACCCTCCAAACTCTTTGAATCTCCGTAGAGTTCCACCTACGATCCAAGGCTTCAAGTCCTTTTAAACTTCGAGATAGACTTCTGCACTGGCGCCTAGGCCTAAGTATCAGTATCACTGTGTAGGTGTCTCTGCCTCAGGGTTGCCAACTCAAATGTAAGTTAGTGGCCCCATTGACCATGCACAACGTTGTTCGCAATTTGCACAAGCTTTTAAAACCTGAAGCCTAGGGCTAGGCTACATCGAGATCTAGCGATCATTTCATCGACTTCTTTTTTATTCACCCAAAGTTATCAATGAAAGAAACCAAGTAAGGAATTCGCAGTGATTAACACTGCATTTGATACAGGCCTAGGGCTGAAATGCACGCAAACACAGATACCTGAGGCCATGTCTGTATTCCGTACAGAACCTCAATTGAATCGCACAGTAAAGTCAATTAGCCTACATGTGTAGGCCTACGTCCGTAATTGTATGCAAACAGTAAGGCATTAGGCTACGCACGTGCTGTGTACTATACCCTTAATGATGACATACATCGCAAGAACATTGGGGGTAGCCCGAGAAATCTCAGTATTTTTTTATTGCTGCTTGTACCGCTAAATTTCCAGTTGTTACATCATACTTCATAGTTTGCAGTAGGCTAGTTATGGCGGATGCCGTTTAAGATTTTATGATATTTGCAATGATGATGGCTGAAATGGGATCGCGATACCCAAACTCTACTGTCAGATAAGAGGTACTGGCAGTTGCATTGAATTGCGCATATGCACAGTGCAGCTAGATAGCTTGCTAGCTAGCTAGCATGCATATCAAACAGATATTTAGGTATGGATATATATATATATATATATATATACATATATATATATATATAGTGCGTGCATGCATTGCGTAGTGCTATTTGAAACACTCAAAACGAACACATGTAAGCCTACACACTCTGTTTAGGCCTATGAATCTATAGGTAAAGCAGGATATTGTGAAACGGCCAAGTACATGCCTTGAAATAGTGAGGCCTTTAAGTATTTCCGTTTTACCGTTCGTTTTGTAACTTGGGCTGTGACTACTGAATCAGTTGTGTACGTACATACGAGCAGATTTGGGCTACTGCTATGTACAGGATAACAAAGGCACTACATTTTGCTAAAAGACCCGCGAATAAGTAGGCTTTCTGTAAATAGTTGAAAATTAATTCAATCACAAAATAATATGCTATAAATAAAGAGCTACGGACAGTTTATTTTCAAAGCTTTACCTGGTCATTGAAGTGGCAAATAAACATCGCTTTTAATTGAAAGGTATCAAAGCAAAACCTGCGGGAAAAAAGGGTAAACTTACGTTGTTATTAATGGGAATTCCGTTTAAACACTGTTTAAACAGCCGATGGTTCGTTGAACCGTTCAAACGTTTGAAGTGACAGCCCTTGTATTTTCTTGTGTTAAAGATTGGCCTTTTTTTTCTCTTATAGTACCTGTATTATGGTATTACCGGTACCATTTGTGGCAGTATTAAGGACACAAATTTTTGGGATACTGCGAAACCTTACGCCAACCGGCTATACACATGCCTTTACTAAGGGCTAGTACCACTGAACTTAAAAGAATAGTCAAGACCCAAATTAACTGTAGGTTTGGCATGTTAAAGAGGAACACATTCAAAGCATTTTGTGCAGTTTTCATGTATTTCCCATTTTCAGTTCTTGAGATAGGCTTAGCAATTGAAGTTGACACATTTTCTACCAAAAGTGAACTTGAGGCAAGTAGGTGTGATGCCATAGCTTCATATTGAAGGGCAGTGTTTTGTTTCCTTTCAAATTTACTACCAATTATATACAAGAAAACTCTAAAATATTCATACCATAAATGAATCATGAGCAGTGGAATTTTTTAAACTTTATATACCTTACAAGCGGATAGTAACCCTAATCAAACCAAGGTCAAAACAATTGGATGAAAAATCAAGAGAACAAAACATTGGTCCTCATTGTGAAACCATGACATCACACCTGTTTGCTACAAGTTGACTTCTGGTTGAAAATGTGATAACTTCAGGTGCTAATATCTTGATAACCAAACATGGGAATTGAATGAAAATTTCACCGAAATCCTCAGAATCAGTTTCTCTGTATTGTATCAAAAATAAATTTGTGTTTGGACTGTTCTTTTAATAGGGTTAGGTTACAGTAACTTGGTGTATTATTGCAGAGTCTCTTGATGCACTGTATTAGTCCAGACCTGTACTCCAGGCGTCAGAACTCCTGGATCAAGTCCCTGAGTCTTCCCCAGACACCACAAGGACCTGTTTGGTGCCCCTGGGCCCTCCTTCTATGGAGAAAACTTTGCTTGCCCTCATATTTTGGAATGCTGTTGGTCCAGGACTAGGTTTGGAATATCAGAAAGGCCCTTCGTAGGAAAAGGGTTTCCCACCTCCTCGTTTAGCTAATCAAAAGTCTGGCTGCTTGTGCATGATTATATGTTATGCCTGATTGCATGCTGGTTTACCAATGTGACTAATGAGTATAGGATTCAATTTTAAAATATATCCACACTCATTTTTTATATCCTATTATGGTATGTAGAACTTAGTTCATTTGCTATTGATTTTTTATTCTGAATTGGTAAGATTTTTCATTGGGACCTTGCAGGCCCTTAAAAAGCATGATGTATCTCCAACTGGCATCCAGTAACACTGGATGGAGGACAGGCAGCCGGACAGTTTGGGGAAAAGTCAGACAAACACATGGCCACCCTCATTAGGCCTGTTCAGGGTTGGTTGACCCACAGTATTATGAGTTTGCCAGAGCAGAACTAATCCCATCTTTTATGAGGGTAGTCATTAAAATTATACACATAGCTGAGCAGAAGGCTGGCTCAGTCATATTTGACAGTATGGGTCGTGAACAGGATGGGAAATTATCATTATTATGGCAACTTGAATCCACAAATATTTGTTTCAACTTCTGTAACTTTTGTAAAACATGAGAAATAAATTTGAATTGAATTGTACAATGCACTTTTTCACTTCTTTTCAAAAGATTGGTACTGATTGGTACTAAGTTTAATTCAACGTTCATGCACACTGTTTACTTGATAAGATAATTTTGTCTTTAACAAGATTTCCACATCAGAAGCATAAAAAATAAAACATTTTTCTGTTAAAAGTACTATCTCCAAAGTGTATTGGCTTTGTGCCTCATGTATTTAACAAAGAAAATAGTAGTCACTGCAAGTGAACACTGGAAGGTGTGGAACGAATGTTTCAAAATTTAAATTCGATACGATACTGTACCTCAAAAGGTCCACCATATCATAATTTCAATGTTTGATTATTGTTTTGTTTCAGGTTCACCTGATTTCTTGTTTTCACGAGGATCCTCTTGTCCAAAATGGTATGTTATTTAAAGTTTTGTAGAAGATTTACTTTAATTTTTTTCCAATCCAAAAGGTTTCATACTGGGGAATACTTGAGTTCAACCTTTAGAAACTCAAAATGAGGGAGCTGACGCAGTGTAGTGAAGCTACAAAAGTACAGAACAGTAGGTGTAAACAGTGTTAGATTCAATACCCATTGACAGTGCACAGAAAAGTAGTATGGCTCTTTGAATTTGCATTATGAGGGCTGTTTGTTGATTTTAAGTTTGATCGTACAATAGTCCTGTATAAGTCAAAATTAAGACCAAGCACAAATCTTTATTAGACAGGCCTGGGTCATATTTGTTTTCAATAAATTTACATAGATGTGATACATATGAAAGATTGTAGAAAATAAAAGAATAGTGAGATTGTCATCTTTTGTAAGTTGTACATAATATTTTGCAGAAACAATCAAAAAGTATGCCTACTTTTAATTGTACACCTGTAATAACACAACTAAAAGTTCCAAAGCCAAAAATTAGAAAGTACAGTGTCAGCTGTTTCTGCAGTGCTAACCAAATTTTGGAGCCACTGGTCTAATTTAATGCCAAGCAGGTGATTTGCAATGTTGAAATTCATCCTGTAAGTCATTGGTATTTTATTACTGTATTTGCCAAAAGTGTCAGGTGTGTCATGTTTCTGTTATTTTCCATTCCAACAGCCTAAAGAGGTGAAGGAAATAAAGGACTTCCTGCTCACAGCTCGCAGGAAAGATGCCAAGTGTAAGTTTGTAATGTTTGTGATTCCTGTTGGGGGTTTTAGTTAGGTTTATGTTTAGCATCTTTTTTTCTCAGCTGCTCAGGGCTTTAGCCAGAGAGCAATCCAGGAGTTCTGTGGACTATTGTACCTGTAATTTTGGATTGGGTAACATATTTATCATCAGTGCCAGTATTTCACCAGTGTCACCAAAGTGGACCCCAAGGTCTCATCACCTTGGCTAATGCCCTAACCTGAGCCACATATGACACACCAACTGTAAATGCAAAACTATGAGGGCCAAGAAGTTTGGGTCAATTAAGTTTTGTGTTCCTTAGGGGTCTTAGCTCTTTGGATACAATTTCAGGTTTTTGCTTGGCAATCAATCATCTTTCAGCATGGTTGGATTTAATTGAAACAGCTTTTCAGGGGTTTCCTTTATGTTGAAATTGATGAGTCTGCTTTCTTATATCTTAAAAACCACAGATCGGGATTGGGTGAAAATTTTACCACAACACTTGTGTTTAGTTCCTCTTAGACATTGAAAAAAATATAAAGTTAGCTTTATCACTACCCCTCAGGTTAAATTATTGTATTAGAAAGTCTTTGTAGATGGAAGAAGACTTGAAGAGTGTTTTCTTTGTTAATTGTGCACTGTTGTGGCTGTTAAGCGGAAACAGCACAGTTCCTTATTTATAAAACAAGTGGAATCATCAAAGTAATGATGATAAACATGCTTAAGTCATATCTGTCAGTTTCCTTGATTCTGTGTTTCAATTGTCATTAAGTACTGTACCCCTGAAATGCCCTCATTCATAAACTTTTGAAGGGTCCAGCTTGATTTAATTTGTTGGGAATGTTTCTAACTAATGTATGGCTGGATGTGCATACAGTACAGAACATGTGGATCAGGCTTACAAGATTTTCATTTGGTTATTGCAGCTGTGAAGATTAAGAAGAACCCAGATAACTGGAAGTTCAAGGTCCGATGCAGTCGGTACCTCTACACATTGGTGATCAAGGACTCAGAGAGGGCAGAAAAACTTCGTCAGTCCCTACCTCCAGGTGAGGAAGTAGTTGCTGTGCATAGAGCATGCTGAAGGCTATGCGAACTCTCCTGACTGCTTTTGAGGAATAACTTCAAAAATATATGTTACAAAGCTTAAAAAATGCATCCAAATAGTCTAACTCCATCCAAGTGGTCCAATTCACATCTTCATAGGACCTTCCTAAGCTGAGTTATAAAATGTTGAAGCTTATACACTCAATTTAAAAATGGTAGATTGCACAACAATTTGTGATTTCATTCTTGTACTACTCAAATAACTGTCCATTTATTTCTTTGTTTTTTGGAAAGCCACTTCACCTTGTACCAAAACGTGATCAATGTCTTACTGTTGTGGGGTGAATTGGCTGTATAAGCCCTCTCCATACAGCATGCTTTGTAAGGGGAACAGTAAATATCCCAAGGTCATATAAACATCTTAATTTCCAAAGGAAACAAAACCAGGTAATTTGAGTTGTACAAGAAGGACATCACAAATTATTTCATAATTGGCCATTTCAAATTAAGTGAATAAATTTCAACATTTTTTTATCTCAGCAACAGAGGGAGCTATGAAATGGTAATTAAAAAAGAAAGTAATTAATTTATTTTCTAACCTCTAAAATATATAATCTTGTAATTCTAGACTTTAGGTCCACTTTAAGGGTCAAGCCAGGATTGTATTCATACTTTAGTAATTAAAAGTCCAAATTTCTTCAGCAATTGCTGAATCACCACAGGAAATGTTAACAATGGATTTAAGGCCTTGGTTCAGTAGTTCTTAAGAGGTTAAAATCCAGATTGAGTAATTAACATACAAACCGGGCACAGGGTACCAAAAAAGCAAATGTGCCATCAAAACCATATTCTGGACAGGGATTGAGCAAAGTCTAGTATACAGTAGCAAAATTTGTAAGCACGTTATGTTCTGTAAGTTAAGTTCTAATTTGTGCTTACGTGTCATGTACTGAGATTAAAAGTACGCACCTAGTACTTCCCATTAAAGGGGAAAGGCAGACCCTCAACCATTCTGACCCCTTGTAAACTAAAAATTGTATCAGAAATTTGATTTTGTGAAAAATTAACAGTTCCATGTCTGGAGTTTCCTGTTTGCAAAATGCTCATGTACTGCCATTTTGAAGCTTTTTGCATCCACTGGACTTGTTCCAGGATACCACATGAAAGAGGACAGATAGAAATTTTGTTGATCACATTTAGACCAATGCATTGATTTGTTAATCATGACTGTAGTTAACAAACATGTTTTATATTCCAAAATGAAAGATGCAAATGTGGCCATGAGTGACTGATCTAGCACAGATGTTGAGATATCCAAGATGAATGGCTTCTGTGCTTAACAGTGTTCCCTAACCTAATCTGAATTCTTATGTTATCCTCACATAAGGTTTTGGAATAGAGAGAAGTGACCTTGCATGAGGGTGGCCATATGTTCGTTTTTTTGGTAGATTGTCCTGCTTTTCGACAGCATGTCCATAATCCAGCATTACTTGATGCTGGAGGTTGATTTGTCCTCCTTTTTGAAGGTCTGGGAGGTCACAGTGACAAAGCTTGCAAATTGTGAATGAAACAATCAGTCATGAATAAATTCATTTCTATCACATACAGTATTTCAACTTGAAAAAAGAAAGCTGGATACATCTCAAAATACAAGAGGTATTCATACATTCGCTGATAAGACTATATAATAATCCTACATGCACAGTCATTGTGATTATACGGAGTATACAGGTGTAGCCTGGTGGGTATGTAACCCAGTGTGTGTGTTCACAGCAATGGTATTTGGCAGTGACCTGACAAGGCTTGCATGGCTGAAGATGGTCATTTCCTCCTGCAGGGGAATTTGGGAATGGTTGCCCCACTGTGCACTGTTGTCAAGTCATCTGCACATGCCATGTGGCAGGGATTTAGGTTAGACTTTGTGGCCTTAAGCAGGGCCTATAGCTAAAGTGGAAAAGGGTTAGAGATGCCACATTGATGTAATGACAGTGGCTGTGTACAGTAAATGGCATTGCCATTGTCTCATTGCCAGAAACTTTACTGTTTCATAAAGGCAGTAAACTTGATTCCTTCTGAATTGGTAAATGTATTTTAAATATCTAGTCTACCACAAAAATGAAAAAAAAAGTAACATTGGGCTTCTCTCTCTTCTTGTTTCAGATCTCCAAGTGAAGGACATCAAATAAATTAAGGGCAGCATTATTTGAAAATCCAGAAAGATCAGATGGAATTTCATGAAAATGTGTAAATAAGAAAATGAGTGGAGTTAACATACATTGTTTTTTGTTTCTTTTTTGGTGTGTGTGTTGTAATTTATGCTCATAAAATGTTAGGGTATTCAAGGAAAGGAAATGGTTCAAATTTTTACAGGAAAAAAGAACAAAAATGTTAATCCCATATCTTCAAATCTTGATGGTTTTAAAAGATACCACAGTGGGGCTGTCATTTTCGAGGTATGCTGACCTGTGAGGTTTATGTAAGCCTTGTGTATTCTTTTTCTGAGGTACAGCTAACCATTTAAAATGGATTTGAGAAGTATGTTGTTCAAGGATATCATCATCTTGGAAATATGGTTCTGAAAAGGGGTCTTGGACATTGTCCCCCCTTTTCCCTGTTATTTCGACCTGGATGCTGCTCTCCTTTACAGTGCCCACCCTGGACAGTGCCTACTCCAGGGAACTCCAAATTATCCTGCAGGGAGTTGTCTGAGGAGCAAATGCCATGGTTGGGAATTGTCTGGGGGAAGTCTTCTTGGGAGAAATTGTCAGAGTTGGAATAATTTGAGAGGGTGGGGGTGGGGGAACTGAATGACCACAACTGGACAAGTTCATTGTATCATTGTGATAAGGGAAGATGTGAAACCAAAAAAAAATTGAAATAGCCCATAAAGTGAACATTATGTGACACGATTGGTCTCCTAGACTTGCGTCAAGTGTCCTGTGTTAAATGAGTACATGTCGGGTATCCAATACAAAAGAACATGGCCATCACCTCTTTTGGTATCCAGCCCACGTTTTGACATCTTCATGCTCTTTCCTATTTTTATGATGGCATGTGAAAGGTTTTTCCTCTGTAATGCCCTTCATAGGACCAAGGCAGTTTGTCAAATATGGGGACTATACTTGGTTTGCCCTCAGTTGGGGTGGGGGACTGGGGAGAATTGTGAGGGGTTGAGCAATTTTGCCCCATGTTTTAGTGATTCAGTATCACAAGTTTGCCAGAAAAGAGTGTATTTTCCCTAGAAGAGTGCATTTTCTGGTTAAAAGGAGGGTGGGGCCCTGGCATGAAAAATTATGGTTGAAATTCAAGGAACCACCAGTGCTGTACGAATACATGGTAGCCCACCACTTTGCATGATAGAAATACATGGTTTCTTTCATTTCATTACAAGTTTAGTCTCCGTTTCCAACTTCTCATACAGTGTATCCTTCAATTATCCCATGCCTGAGAATTCGCACTATTTAAAGATTTAGCTCATGGATGCTCATGGCTACATGGGTGGTGGCAGGGCAACAATAACCTTTCAGTGTATGGAGAAAGGGAATCTCCCTCATGTATGGCATAAAGTTACAGTACTATAAAAGAAGCCATCTTTGTGCCCTTTGGGATTAGGGACTGTTTTGTATCAAAGTACATTGAGAAACATACTGTAGCAATGTCTCTGTTTCCAACTTCTCATACAGTGTATCCTTCAATTATCCCATGCCTGAGAATTCGCACTATATCCCTCCAAACTTTAGCTTAACGATATCATAAATATATACATACTATTTAAGTAGAGTAATGCATCCACTCCAACTTGACCGTGGACAGTAACATAAGGATGTCAACTTTATTTAGAGAGCACAATGAAGGAGGCTGTGATTTAATTACTTGCACATCAATGGGGCTGGAAGGTGTGACAACTTCCTGGATTGAACTACAGTATGTATGGAGGCAGCATACTGGACTTCTTTCAATTTGGAAGGCTGAACTTCTCTTCCCCTAATTTTTATTTCAATAACACATTTGCTCAGTAAATAAAAAAAAAAAAAATTCCCAGAAAGAAAGCAAATTTGGTTACAGCCCCCTGGCCTTATACACTAACAGATGGAGGAAGTGGCATCAAGACCATATTAAAATTTGGCCAAACTGAGAGGATCTCTGCTGCACAGACTGCCAACAGCTACCTAACTGCTTGGTATAATTATATTGGAGGTGGTAGCACAAAGAAATATTGTCATGTAGCTTATATTGGGCTAATTTCCCCTTACTCCATAACTTGCTGTGTGTTTTGCAACCTTTGGACTCTGGGAATGCCACAAGTATTCATTTCTCTGCGAAAACAATCTGATTACATTGTACTATCTTGACAACTCAATTTTATTCCAACCATTGAGAAACTTGCAATTTTACATCTAACATGGGCCATAGATTTTGCATACAGGATGCAATATGACAAATGAAACTCCTTGCAGGCAACTACCAGACATAAGCGAAGGCCCCTGTAATTCCATAAAGCTAAATTCTGCAGATATGTGTGATGGAAGCTTAACTTCCAATCTCATATGTCATAAATCTGCATAGTTATTAATGCATAATCCCCAATAGTGATGTCAAATACCCAGGTATACAAAATACATTTGGGGTGATACAAGTACTCCTTCAAGGCCTAGCCCCTCCCCTTGAATAAGAAACATTACTATAGGTGTGAATAGCTGCTTTTCCTAAAAATTCAAAACAACAGCAACAGAAGGGTGATCAATGTATCTTTTTTTTTTTCATTTACATATTCAGATATGTACTCTTTCATGTAACCACTCTGTACAACATTTGACTGTAGGCAAATTGAACTGAAATTAAAAAAACAAACTTATAATGCTGTAACCTTCCAAATATTACAAAACAGCATTGTTAGCCTTTACTGAAGGACCATGATGTTAAAAAGGTAAAAAAAAAAAAAAACTTGATTACAACATGACACAAGATTCCAATGTCCAACCTTTCTAGAATATGACAGGGTATGTTTCTCCAAGCTTCAGTGAAATAAGAACTGGTCTCCCAAAACATTTTACCAGCCAGCAGAGTGGGTAGGGGAACACTGCATGCAGAACTATTGGGGGGACTGTCAACTGCATAAATGTATTACACTAAGTAAATACTTGGGTAGGGGGTTGGGGAAGAGGAAGGGGGGGGGGGGAAAGATGACTGCATGAGATTTTACATAAGGGTGTGATTCCCTTATGTGCCACCACTAGTTATGCACAATAAAACTATTCTGCTGCCTTTTCAAGAACTGGTATCTCAAAAAAGAGAAGAACAAGCAGGTTGTAAATGTCCAACCTCAGATACCTTCTATTAGAGTTAAAAATACCATATTTGATTGGACCAGTCTCATTTTAACTTGGTGTGATCACAATTGCACTTCCAATCAGAAATATTTAAGTTGATGATGATAATCAAAAACAGAGTCACATGGACTCTGCACATTCTTTAAAAGGTACTAGACAGAAGAATTCAAACTTTCAAAATTTCAAGGGCAAAATAGCATTGAAGGCTGCTCAACACAGTTGAAAAGTCACTTCAAATTGTACAAAAAACCCCTGCCCATGCACTCCTTCAACAAGTTTGATATTCCACTTCAAAGCTATTTCACTCTAGGCTGCTGCCACCTTTTTTGCTGCTAGCCTGGAGTTCCTATTTTGGCAGGAATATATCATTTGAAAGAAAGGTTGGAGCAAATATTGAGTCCAGATTTATTAGATGGATACTTCAGTCATTCCATTCTGCTGAAATTGGCATTTAATTCTCATTTGTGGTTCCCAGATTTAAGCAGATATTTAACTCAAAGTGAACTTGAAGCAAGTACACACAAACACCATTACCTCACACTAAATCAACACTTTTGTTTTTCTTCAAACTTTGTGACCTGTTTTCCTCTCCACAATCTTATGATTTCATAATGTGAATGCAAGAGAGGCATAGGAACTTTGCTATCTTTACCCATGGGGAACTTGTATTCCGCACTTTCTCATGGTGAAAGAAACAGGCTGGAAACTATTAATACAAATAAAGCACTGCTCATACCTTGCTTCAAGATCACTTTTAAGCTTCACACAAAGAAACATCATCTGCAAATATCTTGAGGAACCACATGTCAGGACCAAATGAAAAGTTCAACGAAGTGCATACAGTAGATTTAGTTCATCTTTACACATACTGTACACAAACTTTTCACTGAAAGCTTTCCTTTCAGAAGAAATATCTTGGTCTCTCAGTCAGAATGAAAAGGGAAGAAAAATTGTCAGGAAATCATGAAAACCCTCATGAGCAAAAAAAAAGAATTAATCAGTTAAGAAAGAACAAGAACAGCTCCACAGAATGAATTTAAGCTCATAGATGATGAGAAGAATTAACACAGAGTGGCCAAAGAACCTGACATCTCATCCTGCAACATGGGATGGCATAGGCCTATATGCTAATTTTTTAGTAAAGTATTAACCTTAGTCACATAAACATAAAATTTATTGGGTGACCACAAATCACATTTTACTACACAAGATGTTAAGTTAAGAAAAGCTTGGGACAGCAAATTAAATGAACCTTAAACTGCTTTGGTATGCACAAGTTACAAAATATATTATTCCCTGTGTGCTGAAAAATGTTTAAAGTTATTGTACCCTTTTTCTTTTTTCATTGCATCTTGCATATCAAATGGACAAGTTTGTTTCTGCTCTAGAATGTTCATCAAATCTGCATGTGGCTTAACTCTGGAATCCAAGTTAAAGGAGAAGTCAATAAAAATAAGTCTTCAAGACATGACATTCACACCATGCTGTAATCTGTGGCCAACAGCAGGTGAACGCTGACTTGGCCACACTGTAAAAACAGGACTCAAGGTTAGTTAGGGTTTTACGACAACTTATAACCTCTTGGTTTAATCTAGCCGCACCCACAACCTTTTTTCCAGTTGTGGGGCACTGGATTGTTTTCCCTTTCTCCATTGCTTATGTGGAGCATCACGCACAACGGCAGTAGGTTCTATTTTAAAGTCTTTGTTATGACTCAACCTGGGAATTGAACCCGAGCCTCCCGCATGAGAGGTAGATGCTCTACCACCAGACCAAACATGCCGTTAACAGGCATCAAGGATTAAAACTTAGAATATTTCTCCACATTAACCCCTCTCCATCCCAAAACATATAAAAATTAGCAGTTTAACTCAAAACAGCATCTGGCTATTTATGACAATTTCTGCAGAGTTCTTAACATCTATCACATATTTGTGCGCTTCCTCACACTGTTCAAAAACATACAAGAATCCTAAGCAGGGACTTAAATCCATCCACTGCTCACATTATTATGTAAGGAAAGTCACAGGGTACAGAAAGGCATTAACGGATTTGTGTAAATTATGTTCTAAACATAAAGTACATCAACTGACATTTTAAGCAAATGTTTCTGGTGCATCTGCATCTAAAAGAAGAAATCTGGGGAAAGTTCATTACACAATTTTCAAAGAGGACGGTTTTAAAAAATACTCATATTTCATCATTTTTGCATGTGTACAAAGCACACCTGGAAGATATGGGGAACACTTTGCAAAGTGTAATAAAACGGCAATGATTTTTTGGCTGAAAACAATTTTACACACCTGCTCAGGGTCTTTGCCTTCTGTTGTTTGGTTCAGTAATACTTTAAAGACAATAGTATCTCTGAGAACTACCTGTTCTTGCATTAATGAGTAGATAACAAAACATTTTTCTAGCTTTCTGGCCATGACCTCATGAAAAATTTAATTAAAATTAAAGTGTCACTCCATTTCTAGAAGATAGCAAGGTGAGATGTACACTATATACTTTTCTCCATTTATAAAAAATTGTACCTTTTGATAAACAACACAATTTATTGAACATAGGCAAAAAGAATATTTTGCCATTTTAAAAGAAATAGAAAAGAAAGATCCAAGCAGAGAAAGAAGGCAATATCCTTTTCACTGAGTAAAATCAAACAAGTCTCACAGGAGTATTACAGAATGCTTTCAAAAAGACAACATACATCTAATGAAAAGCCACTGTACATGTCACTAGACAGAAGCTCCATGCTGTTGCTTCCTCTTTTGAACAAATTTTGGTTTGCCAGGTCAAATATAATGTTCTGTGTAAACTTTTGTCTTCTTCTGAACTAAAAAGTCTCCTCCACTTGATTCAAATTTTGACAGTAAAAATGACAGGTTTGCTAGAAGTTGCTGATGACACTGGTAATTTGAAAAGGACTTTGTCTACAATCTCATTGCCCAACTCCACGATTGTTGATGGTGATATGGTGGACCTATATGGTAAGGTTGGATTGTTTTCCGTACTGTATGTTCTGGAGAGAAATTCAAAGAACAAAGAATGAAATCCTTCAATTTCCTCAAAAAGTGACTCTCTAGAAGTTAAAGTATAGACAGACCTACCACAAATTTCTATCTCAGTCCCTGTACACAGACAAAATGTGACAAGCTCTCCATTTGGAAAATAAATCTTACTATCATTTAGTGCACTTTGTTAATATAGCCATGCTGCAGGTGCATACCCAAAGATGGCAGCCAACCATTGTTAATATACATGTTACTGTAGCAGTATTTGGGAGGGGGTCAATGAGCTGAAATTAATCATTTTTGTTATGAGTTTGAAGGAAATCGTTGAAAGACGATGCTTCTAATTACCCTTTATACTCATGTATCACTTCCTATAGTTATGGGAAATTTGAGAAATTGTAGTTTTTGTGGACAGGGATTGCATATGATTACTACCTAATGGTAAAAAGTGTCTGGTCATATATTTGTAATAAATGATTTTAATCATTAATT
>WURT03381285.1:0-23465 GCA_009936505.3 Holothuria glaberrima | reverse complement strand
ATCTGTACGTTGGTACAGTGAAAGAAACGACTGGGTATACTCTAGTCAAGTAAACAAAAAAACGAGCCCTCAAAGGAAGGTTTCTCCCGGACTGACAATGTGACAAATGACTACATTGATGGGCAATCGTCAAAACAGGTTACGGTGTTTTTTTGCTTTTTGGATTTTTTTTTTTCTGTGGTGTGTAATTTGGTAAGAAGGAGCAGTCTGAAACTCAGTTAAAACAGTTAGCAACTTATGTAAATGAAATCAAGGTTCGAGAAAATACAAGGCGTTAAGTTGAAGCAACGTTATTACCGACGAACCGACATAGAATGAAGATTGTTACATTCCATAATTTGGTTTTATTTAGAGATACATCGAGAGAAGGAGGAAAATTTTGTTGTAACAAAATCTACAAAAGCGACATAATGGGGGAATGCTCCATAGTTTAGAATAAAACTCCTTCATCTGTGCCGCTGAATCACTGGTATCACATTCGTTTACATCACTTTCAGTTGTGGTTCCGTTATGTCAAAAATGTCTAAGTCTAATGCAATATCCTGATCCTTGCATACCCGATTTTAATGAGAAGAGCAATTATCCCCGTGTTTTCACGTTAAACGGGTAACACCAGTCGGAACAATGCCACCCCTGACTACTTCCCACTAGGACGGATCCAACTGGCAACCATGACAATTGTTCGTCAGACGACGTTCCTTACGGTGAGATTTGGCTTTCTGCAAGGCAGTAATCGCAGTACCTATGGAGGTGGAAAATCATCTGACGGGAACTGTACAGGGGTAGTCGTCCGAAATTTGGTTGTTCACAAGAATATCGTCTCTGTAGAAATTGTACTGAGGGGGTTGTCCTGTGACCAATATCATACCATGAAATAATGACGGTGTATTTTACATTTTTCCTTACGTATTCTTTGTTGTTGCCAAAGGTGCATCACTAAAGAACTCTATCTACGTCAAGTTTTAGCATTGCCTTTCACATTTTCTGAAGAAACAGAATGTGACGTTTTCACCTAGCACAAACACATGTGCAAAATTCAAGCGGTCTTCCAATTACGGCAAGGCATGTTGGATTCTTAAAAAAAAACAAAAAAGCACAGCCCACGTAAGTGCTTGTTTATATACAAAGTTTGACTTTTATCCATGAGAAGTGTTCTTAAGATTTCTTCCCTACCTTAACAGGCGGATTCTACCAGGACGAAATTGGACTTACACACTGCAAATTATGTAAGAACGGTACTTATGTGAAATCAGGAGGCGGTTTTTCGTCTGCACAATGTGAAGTGTGTCCAGAAGGTACAAACCAACAAAAAGAAGCTGGATTCAGAGCCTGCTTCTGCAAGGAAAATTTTACTCGTACTAATCGATCTAATGGGTGTTTTGTCTGCACCGAAGAGGGTCTTAATTGTTCTCTCGATTTCAAAGTTCTCCTCCCTGGATATTATTGGAATTGGTCTTTTCCCGATTTAAACATCACTCAATATTCCATGTTTGTAAGAAATCTTCAAGTTGAACAGAACTTTACTCCGTCTGATCCAAACACTGCATATCCATACCATATGCCTCAAGTATTTAAATGCGCAAGGACAGCTAATTGTCCAAACGAGGATAGTTCCTCGAGGATAACCGGTACATGTGGCCGTGGCTACCGAGGTTGGTTATGTAGTAAATGTAAAGAAAAATTTTACTCAGTACTAAACGCTTGCTATCCGTGCCCGAGTGCAGTGTGGATGGTTATAGAGGCCGTTTGCATTGTGTGTCTCTGCATACTAATTTATTTTATCGTGATATGGCAAAATGAGTTGTCACGTCGTCTCGATTGCGAAAGGTCTCTGATTGATAAAGTTTCTTCAAGGATGAAAATTACATTAGGATTTTACCAAGTTGTTGCAGAAGTCCTTGAGTCATTTGAGGATATAAGATGGACTGGCCCTCTACGGGGACTTGCAGAATTTCTCTCTCTTCTTAGGTTCAGCATCCTTCGGGTTATCATTAGACCACATTGTTTCCGAGACAGTTGGGTTATTGATGCAAAGCTAAAATTTAAAATTGGCATGTTTTTCCCGGTAGCCGTAATAACATCGATGTTGGTATTTTACCAAGTGATGAAGTTGTGCTCAAAGTTGAAATTGGGACGAAAGATTACTGACTTGTCTCACTTGAAATCAAAATTGTATTGCTATGTTGTACTTCTTTTATTCATTACTTACCCACCAATCTGTGAAACGGTATTTAGCTTGTATCCAAAAGCGTGCAAAATGTTTAAGTTGTATGAAGGTGGTGGCAATGATAAAAATATTACACTCCTACGATCGGACTTCGACCTGGATTGCAAACAATTGGGTAATTACCACAGGCTGGCATACTGTGCTACAGCATTTCATGTTGTAATGTTTCCGTGCATTTTACTTTTTCTAATGAGAAAGTACTGCAGAGGTCACGTTTTGGAAGAAAGGAGAAAAGAAAATGCCACCAAACCCGCGATTAACAACGGAAATACTCCGCTGATCAACAACAACCAAGCTAGAAACTACTTTCTTCCGATTTGGTTGCGGTTTCTCTGCGAAAACTATAAGCCACAGTTTTGGTATTGGGAAATTATTGAGCTTGCCAGAAAAGTTTCACAAACAATGTTAGTTACATTGTTCGGATGGGAAGATGCTCTTACTGTACTCTTAACAATTGCATTATCCGTGTTGTACCTGACCCTCCATGTCAAATTGGCACCAATGAAATCTCAATTCGAACAGCGACTTCAGGTAGGTAATAGCTTGTTTCCATATATTTTACAAGATTACGGACCTAGCAGAACCTCGATATTCTGATTTTTGGACAAATTTTGATATTTTTGAATCATAACAAACTTTCAACTCAAATATGACCCCCTCCCCCAAAACGTGGACACATCCCCTTAAAGTTATTTTTTATCGAAGATCTTTTCACTGGCTTTCCTTTGATACTTAAACTAAGGCTCTAGGAGGAAGGGTTGTGGAGTTATAATCCCTGGAAACTTGTGAGTGTTTTGTGGTGACTTATCACCCCAAATGGAAGGTGTGTTGATATATAAATTCCATGAAAATCGTAAAATATCTAAGTCGTGGAATGTGGAAGGGCTTTTATAAATTTTTGTAAATGAGCCAAAACAGATTCAAATCAATGAGGTAGAAGTTTATAACCATGATCGTAGAAAGAAGAAGTACTGAAAGGGCGCGATGGTTTTGGGATGAAATATTTTGAGGGGGCGTGATATATTAAAATGCATTAAGGCAATAGTTTTTTAGGTAGGTAGTTATCTAGGTAGATTTTTTAGAGGGCACCGCCCCTTGCCACCCCCTCCCCACCCCACTTGAGTATGGCCTAGTTTATCATTTTTTTACTTGTTGTCTTTCAAAAAATATTTTATTTCACATATTGCAGATGGTTTCCCTGATAGCAATTTTCATCAATATCCTCATCGTCGCTGTGCCAATCCCAGCCACCTACGGACCAGCCATTTCAACTTGCTTGATATTGATCAATGTGATTGTTATTTTCATCATACTGGGTGAGTTACCTTTGTCACGGAGCTTTTTCAGTGTAATATCGTTTTCATGAAGGTTTAACAGAATGGAGATATAACAATATCAAGGGTCGTAGCTTGCTGGGTGCACCGCTACCCCTATTCTCAAGTCCTAAAAAAGTTGGCCTGTTTACTGAAAACTACGGAAATGCTAACGACTTTTCAAAATCATAATTTTGAGACCCTAGAACAAGAAAATCGCACATAATGGCTGCCTGTTCCACGAGGTTCTCCGGGGAGATACCCGACACCCATTCTAAATGTGCTATGTTTAATACCTAGTCTTGAAGAAAGATCCTCTTCCTTAAATTTTAAATCTGACCATGTCCGGTTGCAAATGATGGTCACCAACTTTAGCCTATGACTACATGCACGACACAGAACACATCTGAGACTTGTAAGCTAGCTCTTCAGTCTTCAAATCCTGCTCCCAGGAAAAAGTGATTTTACTGATTGAATAGCTTTCGAATTTGCTCACTACCCTTGAGGTCCATATTTCATTAAGAAAACCTTGTTTGACGTTTAACGAAGAAAATGAAAAAAGAAAACAAGGTCAAAGAAGTTTGGTGACGAGGCGAACAACCATTAACGAAGAAATGAAAAAAAAAAAAACCCAAGGTCAAAGAATTTTGGTGACGGGTCGAACAACCCCTTCCGTAATAAAGTTATACAGTATAATTCGATCCAATCTGACATATTTTACAGAAAAGCTTACGTACTTATCCAGGGCCGTTGTGGGGGAAGGGGCAGTCTAAAGCTCCAAAAAGTAAATGTAATTGTCCTAGTTGAGAAACAACACTGAAAATTTCACCTTACAAATTTTGATTTCGAGGCCCCAAAACATAAAAAAAATCTCACACAAAGGTTATTTTCGCACGTTTTCTTATGTGGTTTTCTCTTACTGAAGAATGAACGCTGCTCGTAACTACGAAATATAGCGCTTGATTACACAAGTATGATATCCTGGCTAAAGAAAATATAGCCTACGATTAGGTTTCATATAAGCTAAATTCACTTAACGTGTTAAGTAACTTCAGACTTTAAAAGTATAAGCAGTTGCCACAAAACATTTTTGAAACAACAGGTTAATTTCACAAACATTCTCTTAACTTCCTATCGTTCATATGTTAGTGTATAAATATTGCATCTTCAAGGTAAACGGAGGAGTTACGATGTACGTGAATTTCACAATTCAATGAGAAATGGAGGAGGAGCCATTCATGAAATAGGATACCGGGATACACTGACTCAAATTGGGTACTGCGCTTTCCCTTTAAATCAAATTAAAGTTTTCTTGAAATGTTAATTTGTTGCAAAGCACAAAATCCGAAAGAGAAGAATGTTTTAAAGCAGCTTTAAGGTCTAAAATGTGTCATTTTCCCATCTGGGAGACATTTTCACCATCATTCATTTATATGGCCTACGCTAAGTTACTCTCCAACTGATGGTGGCTACCCCAGTGGCAAGCAAAGAACGATAGGGAGAAGCCCGCACCAGTCTTATGCGCTTACCATAAAACAGCAAAAATCAGTAAATGATTTAAAATTTCAGACCATGTAATCAGTCCAAAGCGTAACCAACGTTACGGTAACACCCTGTTGTATCTTCAAAGGCCCCCCTCCAAAAAAAAAAAAAAAAAATCAATGACTAGAGGTGTAATGCCTCCCTTTAGGAAACACCCCTTTAATTACACCCTACCAAAATAAAAAAAATAAAAAATAAAAAATAGGGATCTCTTATCATAACATATCACCTAATCAACGCTTTACGGGTCTTTACCAAAAGTAACACAATTTTTGCATCGAAGCCACCTCACATAGACAAAAGTTTCTCAAAAAGAGTAAAAGGTATTACTCCCTGTTCTTAGACCGCACCTCTTACCTTACGTCCAGTCAAAAGGAAGAATATCACTAAATAACGACATTTCGTAAAGATATAAACATTTCAAAGCGTTGCAAACAATAGCACAATTTTGCACCAAAGCCAGGTCTTTCATGTACCCCTCCCCTAGGATGGCACCGAGACACAGGTAAAAAAGAAATGGTCTGTCCAGGTGTCCCTTCACCGAAGGCACGCCACTCGGTGTTTCGCTGAAATAGTGCCAGGGTCATGTTTTCACGGTTGGCGCAAGGCAAAGCGATTGCGAGAATCGCGCATCGGAAAATGAATGCCAGCAAATTACACAAGGATCGAGAGGGAAAGTCGCCCAAACAAACTTTGAGATTCGTCACTGGATCTGTTCGCGACATTTTCATTTATCACAACACACTGAGCTTTCCCATCCTCATGCACAAATTTTTAAACCACTGACGCACATATTACAGACGGCAGTATTAGCATGACTCTGGTTGCGATCGTGAAGCCGCATGGGAAGTGTGATGTACGGCGAACAAACTTTAAATGAAGCGCACAGTACATACATTGTACCATACCAGTATTATGCCAGATTGTATCTAGTGCATGCGTGTGTCATTCATGTGCTGATTATAGTATAGCCAACGGTATGCAACGATGTGTCTGAAGTAATAAATTCCTGTGTTAACTGTATTAAAAGGCTTGAAAAATTACGTAAACCATTAATATTCTAGCTGTGAGTTTTTCTGGGTCCTGGGATCATTGACTGTGTTATGTGCACGAAGTTTTGCCTTCCAAAGAGGAAAGATTTTGGTTCACAAAGTGGTAGTTCGATCGCGCAGACCAGCTGCAGCTTTTACACAGTACGTACCGTAGAAAGTAAGTCTCAATTTAGCAAACGGATCGACAAAACTCAAAGATGCAAAATACCCCAAATGGTCAAGAATCCCTAAAACATGTCCCTGACCTGTGCAAAACAACTTCAAATGAAAATGTGAAATATATTTGCAATTTTGATTAAACCATTTTTTCTCTACGGGGCGACTTTCTTCAGGTATGCTTAAAACGTTTGTAATTGCCTAACGTGTTATACATCGAGCCTTATCTAGGTACGTGTTCTTTACTTGATATACCTCACAAGGTAAGGCCTGTTGTTAAAGCTGGAGGGCCCAATAATCTTTGAGTATATTTGTGGCAAAGTGGTATCAAATGTTGCATTTGTTCTATGTGTGCTTTGCATTATTTATGGATAGGATGATATCATTGTTCGTCTGAATTCCTTACATTACTTTAACAGATCTTGACTAAATCGGCCATATATAACACTGTTACAAGACACTGGTTAAAGGAAGTTTTAGCCCAGGGAAACAAATACCTGTGCAAATCTGAATGTAAGATGGACTTCCTCATGAACGGATAAAGGGTTATCAGTGATGGTCAGAGAATGGAGTCAAAGGTCATCTAAGGTTCACTTGGGGTCATTTTTATTAATGAGCAAAAAGTGACTTGCCTCCAACAGGTTCAGAGAAAGACAGGTGTTTCGTCAATTGTGATGTAACTTTAGTAGTAAATTTCGTCATTGACGGAGTTTAGAAATGTTTGCTGCATACTACTCAAAGTACCCAGGGAGAAAACTAAGAAGTCACTGTAACTGAAGTTACAGCGGGTAAGTGGAGATTAAATGTGTAATTAGGAGGTAAGTATCAGGACTCACAGATTTTGTTGTCCCTGTATTTCACAAAACTCAATTAGTTAACGAACTCTCTCAAAAATCTGAAAGCCCTCTTTTTATGGAGCTTAGGAGGCAATATCCGTCTCAGAATATCTGAGCTAGCGCCAACCATGCCTGTTACCAATGCTAAAGAAAGTGCAACTTCTTTCTCTCTCTCTCTTTCTGCAGGTGAGGGAACGTTTGCATTCCTTCGGTTCTTGGTACATAGATACTGGCACATTAGGCTTGAAAAAGAACACGAAAGTGTGGAAGAAGAACATTTGCATTGTCAAATATTAACTTAGCATTTTACCTGAAAGGAAAATGAGTTACAAAGAAATCAGCGGTACTTTAATAAAGCATGTTAGATATCATCAGGGAGCTCTGAGCCTCTGAGAGATGGAGAAATATCGATCGGATCTGTCAGACAATATGTACTTGAGAATAATTAAATCCTTATTAGATACCAAAATTTGAATGACAGGTCACTTTGTTCTTAATGGTTTACTGTTGTTGACTTTACAGACAGCTTACTTCTCTTACAGCTCCCTGATATGTTTGTTACTATAAGTACACTCAGTGGCCAACCCACTCGGTATTATATGATTAGACTTTCAGCAGTGGCTTGATCTGGGAAATGACGCATTTTCCATTACGTACAGAAAGAACCATGCCGATTCACAAATGCGCTAAAGATGGTCACCAATAAGAGGGTCACCAGAACTTTGAGAAATCAGTCTGGAAGATTCTCCCGTTTGGGAGAAACCAAAACTTCTTCCGAATGGGGAAACCTTATGCAACACAATACATAGGCTTGGTATCCTGATATGGACGGGTAATAATTAAGAAAAAAGCTCACTCAAGAGCGTACGCTTCCCTCAACCCCGCAGTGGTAAACCATTAATTAGGAGGTAGATTAAGGGCGCTATGACAATACTTATCAGATCTGCATTTAGACCATTGCATTAGACAGATGAAATTTAGTGATAGTGTTTAAAAAACATTTGTGTGGGTAAAATAGGCAAATTGGCCAGCCTCATTATCATTTTCCTCCAGGGGAAACTTGAACTCCCAAAGGCGGAACTCCCCACAATGACGACATATTAATGAATTCGCTTGTTACAGTTTTATGACCTAAAAGATTACTAAGCTGCAAAATTGAATGCACGACAGATGAAACTTCTGATCATCTAAGAATGGTGGTTTGTACTCTAACCGAATAGCAGAAGCAAATGCTTTGATACTAACGTGTACCTATTTAAAATACAACTTTTAGCTGAAAGATCGAAGGTATAAACATAGTCACGGAAGCCGTCAGCAGAATTGAGTAATTGTAACAAAGAAGAAGTAAGCATACCAATTGTGCATTGTTAGTTATTTTTTTCTTTTCTATTTGTAAGGCACTGTTTCCCGAGCAGGGAACGTAAAAACAAAATAGTGGAATAAATATTGCCAAATCCCAAAGTTAGAGAACAGTTCAAAACTTATATAAAAACATGGTATATTCTGTAGATACATTTTCAAATAAAGACCTGCTTTTTTTAAATAGTTGATTGTTACCCCACCATTCCCTTTTTTACCTAGCTGGCACTATATGGCATATACGTGTTGGTGTGTCGTTGGACCCCCTGGCTAACTAACTCAAGAAATTCTAGCTGAGACTATATGACACAAAAGTGTTGTTAAGTCGTTAAACCCTAACTAACTAACGAACGAACGAACTAACTAACACTTACTAACACTAACTAACTTACTAACTACCTACCTACCTTCCTACGTACCTACCTAACTTGATCACTCCCACTGTATCCTAAGTTTAATAAGCAAGGTGTAGGTTAATATGTTCTATTGTATTTCCTACTAAGTTGTTACTACAAACGTCTTTCAGAAGTTTTCAATTTCTATATGCAGGTCACCTTTAGATTAAGGTAGTGAACTTAAATAAATGTACTAGTTTTACAAGTTGGTGATTTTCATTGTCTATTTCGTTCATCCTCGGTCAGACCCATAGCCAGACAAAGCATTAAAGGAGGGCAAAAAAGCTTCCAGGGCTGCGAAATGTAATGGAGGGGCGGGGGAGGGTGGCGAAACGTATTAAAATGTATTATGACAATGATAATTTTCGATCTTCTGGGAGCGAAACTTTTCCAGGGAGGGAAGGCCGAGGGCTAAAACCCCTTCCTTGCACCCTCATGCACCCCTGCCTTTGTGAAACACAAAAAGATTTCATTTACAATAAAAACTGTAAACTCGGGATGCAATGAAACTTAAAACAACAATGACAGTTATAACATCAACAATAATAAACCCTGCAATAAAAGTTACAAGAAGAAAACGTAATTACGCGGCAACCAGACCGAAGATCCTCTGCACCCATCAGAAAAAGGCTGGAAACGTTTCCTTTGTCTCCAGGAAGATCTGCACAAAAATATTTGTCAAATTTGATGAGAAATTGCTTTCATAATGATGTCACATAGTGTTAAAGTCTAACAACCGTTCCGTCGTAACAAATTGACCGTGTATAACCCATCAGTTTCCTGATTTGTTGATGGGCTTGTTTCAGTCTGAAAATTAGCTACCATGAAATGTAAGACTTGTGCGTATGCATGTCCCCTAGCTCTAGCCAGTACGGAAAAACGCTCGATCGATTGTTTTTTTTTTTTTTTTTTTATTTTCGAAATAACAATTCTCATCGCAAATTGGTCGGGTGTGACCCATCTGTTACCAGATGTGATGGCGTTTAGATTTTCTTTTATTTTACTTGACTGGAGTATGCAAAGTCGTTTCTTACATTGTTTAAACTTAATGATCTTCAAGGGCTAACTTCGATTTACTTCACAGTGATAACCAAGGAAACACTCAGGATAGACACTACCTTTCCTTAGCGAGACAATGTTAAATTTTGCCAGACACTTCGGGCTTCTGTGGGCGGCTTAAATACCCTGTAATTAATGTGCACAGTCAGTTCGCGGCTTCTCGAAAAGAGCTTTTTTATCATTTTATGCATGCCGTTAAGTGACGTCATAGGACTTAGAATTTTCAAAAGCTAGGCACATGATTCTCCAAGCCCATTTGCTCAATGCTAGGGAATGGATACATCGTCGAAACCATGATAACTAGTAAAACGACAAAAGAGGTAGTTTTGGCGTCCAGCCCTTAAAATTGCAACGCCCATCAGTTTTAACTCAGTAACCTGATTCTAGAAGACCGCACAGTATAAAATATTCTTATGTAAGTACCAGCTCAATTTTTGCAACTGCACAGTTCACATAGTAATGCTGTATTTGCTATTTTTATCTGCAGCATTCGACGAGCCTTCATACTGCAAATCACGAAATTACCGTAGGCGCATGTACCACTTTATCCCATTGTCTTAATCCTAAAAGCATAAAGCGTATTCGTAAAATCATATTCCATAATTACTATAGACCTGCACGCGAAAAACTCAAGAAAGGTCTGGTCAAATTTGAACCCAATCTGATCAGAGGGGCACCAACAGGAATAAGATCAATTATTTAAGTAGATTTGTTTCAGAAATGATCAGAATCAGGCCTTGAAGAGCATTTGTTTTACGACGCTAAGCGACCACAAATGTGGTAGAAGCCTATGTGGCTTATAAATTACAAATTCACGTCGGGTGGCTAACCAACTCAACAATTTAGGTCAAATTTGGTCTCTTTCGAAGTTGAAGGGCCAGTCCAGAAGGGAAAACCGTAGATTGCTCTTGGTTGAAAAAACCCACCTTATTTTGAACCGACCAGGGATCGATCCCCGAACCTCCCGGCTGCCACGCTTCATCGCTTCAAATATCACCGCCTTTCTCCACTCGGCCACAGCACCGGTGCTTCCATGAATCGGATCTAGTCATTAATTTTTGACCAGATTCCTGTTCGGTGCTCGTCGGATCAGACCTTTTTGAGAGTGTATAGATTAGCAAGCCAGTCTTTCACTGTAAATTACTCTTTTATCAAGTCAGGCCTCTTTCAACTGTTCTTTTCTAACCAAACTTTAGAAGGTTCAGTACAAATGTCAAATCCCACCCCCCTCCCCCCTAAATCTCAGCCAAATTTTCGGGCAGAATTATCATCAAGTTTTAATGATAGCCTTGAAGCACAAGATGATTTTTTCCAGCAGGCTTGACGCCTGGAAGTCGCTATTGAAGATTTCCAGCAAATAAGACATTACAAAATTATACCATGGAGCTAATACTTGGACAAGGATAAGTCACTTCAGAAAACCTTTTGAAGTCGACGAAGGTCAAACTCATAAAATTAGCCAACACCACTAATCCCTTTCCCTTTGTTCTTCATTGAAGATTCAGTACGCTTAAAAGGTGTAAGGAACTAAGCACAATAGGTACATATCTACTACATTTTGAAGAGGGCAATTGTGCCTATCACTTTAGCATTGCCAGTCGCTTTGAATGGGAATTAAATATCTCGGTTCGTCGCGTAGGGTCGCTTATACATAAGTGTTGCTTTGATTCCTTGCTAAACATTGGAAATGTATAAACTTTTTACAATACGCGCAATTATGCCGACATTGATCAAAATTCAACTACAAAGAATGAACTCGTAACTAGTCTGCTCATTTGCATATGGCATTAACATTACTCCTAGCACCAACATCGATTCTTACGAAGCAATAACCAGTCGTTTTGAATTTTTACTCTGCATTTCTTCAAAAGTACTGCGCTGTGCCTGACCTGAAAACTTTGTTTGAGCAGACAGATCCTTCTCTTATTTTGAGCTTTCTCAAGGAAAGTAAACTGTATAGAAATTTTTCACATGACTCCCGCATTTGCCTGGATCTTTTGGTGGAATTTGACACCAACTTTTTTTTAGTTAATTGTATCCCAACATTGCACCTTTTTCTTTTCTTGGTGACACTATATAACACAATCGTGTTGGTGTGTCGCAAAATCCCATCTAACTAACTAACTAACTCTGCATTTCTTATTTAGCTGTCGGCAACTTCCCCGGCATCAAATATTTTTTTTTCTATTTGATCCATTTGTTAGGGTATCAGTAGAAATCAATGAGGTTGCCAATGATAAGAAGTGTAAATTGTAAGTGCCAGACAAAAAATTGGAAAGCTGTAAGACCCACGATCGATAATTACAAGATAACCTCCTCATGCATGTCTTGGTTTCATTGGATTAGCATAAATTAAAGTCGAACTTCCTTCTTCTGGCCAGATAGTAGCTCCATGATTATACCCTCCCCATTATCTGGTCAAGAATTCCGAGGATTGGATTCATTGGGCGATGCCAACAAATGTGTCTTTAGGGACACAAAAGACAAAAGAAGTGTTTATTCAAAAACAGCATCTCTCCACTTTTAAGTTATTCTTTCAGGCGCTATTACGACACCCCGGCGGAGCCTTAAAAGTGTGCTTGGCAGCTCTCTCTCTCTCCACTTGATATTGGGGTGAGTTCTCCAAACATGACATGACCCCTTCTTAGCAGGTTAATGTCATAAATATGGTGCTACATCAATTGAGATCGTCTCAAAAATCGCGAGCTAAATGGAACGGCCCGAAGAGGCAACTACACTTCAAATTAAAAGCACCGAACATACTTTCCCATCGGCACCTTTTGCCTAACAACCAAAACATCGCCTCTGTCAAGGAGAACAACTCAGGTATGACGGAATTCCCTAAACTGGTATCACAACTATGTGGCAAAGTGGAAATCCTCACCGAGAGGATAAAGCACACGAAAACCGAATAAACTATCAATCTCACATACTGAGATCAGAAAAGAGATCCTCGTCTCCCTGGTAAAGAGGCAAAAATTTAGCCACATTTGACCAACGTCCCGACAGTGAGACGTATGTTAGACCACCTTCTCGAGACATAGGGAAGGACAGTACTATCCCAGGTAACACAAAACGTTTTCAAAACATTTTCATTTTGTTATACAAATGTTTCATGTAAAACATTTCAAAAATTATATTTTAAAAACGTTTTAATAATATTTTCACACTTCTCAAAAATGTTTTCTTTAAACATTTTTTGCAAATACATTTTTAAAACGTTTTAATAACGTTGTGTTTATGTTTCAAAAATGTTTTCGTAAAACGTTCTAAAAGAGATGACACAAAACTTTTTCGAAACGTTTTTTTATTGTTTCAGAACGGTTTTTTATAAAACGTTTCAAAAGTGACATTTTGAAAACATTTTTAAAATATTGTCTCTTTCTTTAAAACATTACATTTTCATATCGTTTCTGCAGACACACTTAAAGATGTTATTACAACATCGCGTTTATGTTTCAAAAATGTTTTCATAAAATGTTCTAGAACAGATAACATACAGCATTTTCGTAACATTTTGTAATTGTTTCAAAAGAGTTTTTTATAGAACATTTCCAAGGTATATTTTTAAAGATTTTTAAAATGTTTTTTCTTTCTTTTAAGTATTACGTTTACATAACGTTTCTGCAGACATACTTCAGGATGGTATAACGTTGCATTCATATTCTAAGAATGTTTGCATAAAACGTTCTTAAAGAGATCACAGACAATATTTTTGTAACTTTTTCTAATTGTTTCAAAACAGTTTGTATAGAACCTTTCAAAGTGATATTTTGAAAATATTTCTGAAATATTCTCTTTCTTTAAAACATTACGTTTTCATAACGTTTTTGCGGACATACTTCAAGTCGTTATAACAACGTTGCATTTTTGTTTCCAAAATGTTCTCGTAAAACGTTTTAAAAGAGATTACAGAAAACATTTTTTTAACGTTTTCTAATTGTTTCAAAACAGTTTTGTATAAAACATCTCAAAAAAAAAAATTTAAAATATTATTTCTTTCTTTGAAACATTACATTTTCATAACGTTCCTGCAGACACACTTAAAGATGTTATTACAACGTTGCATTTATGTTTCAAAAATGTTTTCATAAAACGTTCAAGAAGAGATGACACACACAGCATTTTCGTAACATTTTCTAATTGTTTCAGAAGAGATTTGTATAGAACATTTCAAAGTAATATTTTTAAAACATTTTTAAAATATTTTTTATTTCGTTAAACATTACGTTTCATAACATTTGTGCAGACATACTTCAGGATGGTATAACAACGTTGCATTTATGTTTTTAAAATGTTTGCATAAAACGTTCTAAGAGACATCACAGACAAGATTTTTGTAACGTTTTCTAAAATGTTCCAAAACAGTTTTGTATAAAACATCTTAAAAAGGGAATATATTTTTAAAACATTTTTAAAATGTTTTCTTTTTCCTTAAAAAATCCTATTTTGTCAAAACGTTCACTAGAGATATACATGGTATATTCTCAAGACATTTCTTCTCTTTTAAAACTACTTCACAAGTGCATCATACATTAGGCTACCTTATTGTGCAAGAAGTGCGTTCTGCCACAAAATTTTTGTGTATGGCAGGCCTGTGATACAGGGTTCTTCATCCACAATTACCTGAACAGATCTCTGGTGATAAAGTTTCTGAAATGTTTCTGTAAATGTAAATTACTGAAACATTTTCTTCAGTTAAAAGGCAACAGGTAGTCGCCCCAAAATTTGCTTTGAAATACCAGCAAACTCTTGCAAATCTCCTCTTATTGCATTACAAGCATCTGTGAAAATGTTTTGAGCATAACTATTACAAGCAATAGGTAAAGCAAAGAGAAATTCTCCAGCTGAATTTCACAATTTACTAACAAAACTATTGTCACATGATCAAAACATCATTCATGAACTAGAGTGACTGGGCATATACTAACTCTGTTTGAGGTAACTGCATTTTCCTTTTAATCATTCTTGTTCTAAAATTACAGGAGGTTTTAGGTTAAGACCAATTATACATGTACGTTCACCAGGAACAAGCTGTAAAATTTAAATCTTACGTTCAAAAAAGAGTCACTCGAACAACCTCCTAGCCCAAAGACTTCTACATTATGACTCATGATCTAAGCTTGTAGTCCAGTAAAAGCAATTCAAAAAAGCAATTGTTTTTTTTTTTAAATAATGTTACATAATTTTTTTTTTAAATAATGTTTCATAATGGTCATAGACTAAAACAGTGATGGTCTAGCATTTTTTAATTACTTTTTATATTCTTTGCTAGTCTTGAATTCCCCTTCCACCTTGTCAAGGAACCAAGGGACTTGTATATAGCCTTTCATCCAGAGCGTTGTTCCCCCTCCTCTCATCCCTCCCTAAAAAGCAATAATAAAAATAATAATGGGAGGCATCAGGCTTCACTTTCAGATGTTCTTAATTCCACCCTCTTTTGTGGATTGCCTCTTGTTTTGACATCAATGAAATGTTGTCTTTAGCAAAATTGGGGGAGGGGTTCCTGATCTCCCTCTCCAGCTCTCAATGACCTAACACCTCTGCCTTACATGGAAAATACACCCAGTTAATTAGGTTCCACGTTTACCCTCTTATACGTACATTAATACCAAAAGATAAATGGCAGAAATTGAAGTAGTTCAATTTCTGTGTTATTAAGGAAAATGAAAATAGAGGGCGCCAGCATTACCAAGACAAATTTCAAATTTCAGTTTGTCAGTTATAACGTTGAGCAGACAGAGGACTGCTGGGTTGAAGTTACTTGAAAAAACCTGATGAGGAGACGCTATTCCTACTTAAAATGGAGAAAAGACAACGACTTTGTATAGGTATGGGTCCTGTGCTAGTATTTACCTTGCACGGTACCACTTTCGACAACCGTTAGACACTGTGATGTTATTGGGTTATAAGACTGAGCAAGATAATGTAGGCATTATTTGTTTATTCGAACAGAAAAGGTATATTTATCTTGAAAATTGGGGCAAACTACTAAAGGCATGGAAATTGGAAAAGCTGATGTCGTTGAATAATTACGATCACGTTCAGTTTAAGCTACACTGAGTTGCAGCATCTTTTTTATTCCTTGCCAAAGGCGAAATCACGCTGTATGTATGTGTGTATGTATGCGTGTGTTTGTGGCGCTTCGCTTGTAAACACGATATATCAGATATCAGTGATAGATACTTCTCAAACTTGGCACATGAGCATCTCATATTTAAAAGGAAATCCCTATTGTCTTTGGAAGAGATAAAAGGTCATGTGAGGTCAATAAAAGGTCATAAATCGAAAATCTTGTAACCACGATGTATCTCTACGTAGGGAAGCATGAGTACTTTTCATACTTGGCATTTGGATGTGTTATAATAAAAATGGACCCTATCATTTTTAGTAGAGGTAAGAAGGTAACCGGAGGTCACCGGAGGTTAGAATACAGAATTCGTAAAAGTTGCGTGTAAACAGTATATCTCAAGATAGCAGTGATAGACACTTTTTGTACTTGTTAATATATATTACATCAAAGTGAGAGGAACCCTATTCTTTTCAGTAAAGCCAAGAGGTTATTTGAGGTCACCAGAGGTCAAATACCTTGAAAACACGATATTTTAAGACAGGGATGATGGTGGTTGTCTCTGCCACATGCTCAACGTAACTGTCACCCATCGTCATGACTACCGCCTTACCCACCGCCACTCTCACTGTCACCGGCACACCTTCATTCAACACGACCACCACAACCACCACACGACTACTTCCACCTTCACTACCATTGTCACTGTCCCCATCCAGTTCAGCATAACCGTATTAAAAATGATCAAACATAAAAAGGTCACAGTATGACATATTAGCGCCTCCAGATACCAGCCCATAGCTGATTTTCTGGGCTTAGCATTTTTATAACTCTCATTCTTTTTATTTTTTTTCTTTTGCAACTCATCCTCGTAAGGTGTTTGTGATCTTTGCATTTTAAATTAAAGTATACCTTGAATAACACTGTCTCAAATGTTGTTTTGAATTAGGCCTACTGTTGTCAACTTGGAATTTAAATTGCAATTTTTAAAAGAGGAAAACAGTGCTATTTGCATATGTTGTTTTTGATGTTATTGTTGGAGTAGTTTGGTCTCATCCTAAAATCAATGGGATCTTTTAAAATAACAGTGAATTCTACAATACCCGGATGAATAAAACTAAAACCGGTCATGGGACGTACATTCGGTTGTTTGCCACATTTATTTGACATTTGGGTACAATAATCCAACATCAATAACAATATCGTAATTTGGCAAACTATACCAAGTTATTTTTCACGCAGTGGAAAATTCTAAATGAGAGTGATAGTAAGGAACTAGGGTAGTGTGGAATCCTGGATGTTTCCTTTGCTACTCCTACTCCTCTGTCCTCTCCCATCTCCATGGAACTTACTTTTTATGCTTTCGAGTATAACGTATTCCCTGGTTAGGACAACACATTATGAAACTGTCCTTCTTAAGGTTTGCAATATCCTCCTTCTCTGCCTGGTTACATCTTATCGCCTCAAGGAGGAAATAATGCACACTACATGGACACCTGATATAGTCAGCTTTCACGTTTGAGTAATTGATTGACAGTACCTGATCTACCAAAATACACAAACAAGTTACGTAATAGGTTTAAGCCGCGCGCAGGCTAGTCAAGTATGTGTTAATTGAATTTTACGTAGTGTGAGCACAATGATAGACGGAAAAGATCGCTTGAAGGCACGGATCAGGTAACGAGGTTTGATACCAGATACACCCCATGCCGCCTTTGCTCTGATTAGGTGTCTTTGTTGAATTTTTAAGGACCATCACGGCATGAGAAAGGTGCTTTCAGTAGAACTGGATAACTAAATTTCTTCAAGAGTGGTCAAAAATTATTTTCTATAAAATAAATTAAATGGATATAAACTTGATTGTAGAGACAAAGGAGATCCTCCACAGAACTAAAATAGCCGACAATTTTTCTGTAAACTGAAGCTTCAGTTTTGCTTTTAGTCTCTTGACGGAATCTGTCATACATGAGGCTTTGACAAATTCAGTTTTTATTACTTGCCCATCGGGCTGGCTGTTCTCTAAGTGTATTTCTTTTTATAAATATTCACTTGTCCTCTTTTCATCTGCCTGACAGCAGACGTTGATACCCTGTGTGAATGAGAGAGACTATGCTGGGCACTTGCCCTGTGTGCTACGATATTGAGCAGTGTACTTGTCCCAGAGATTTTACTTGCCCCGGACCGCCGGACGGCGGATTTATCGAAGCTTTTCATATATTCATATTTGGGTCGCTTTACAGAAAGATCATCGCAAGCCCGAATACTGCTTTGGGAAATTTGGGTTCGTTTAAGCTGATTAAGAGGCAAAATGGTGCTATTTTTAAGCAATTTTCGAAACGATTATATCTTGACAGACTCTCATAATTCAGTGCATTTTAAGTTGGTTAGGTGTCAGGGAAGGGTGCAGGTGTTCTCCAAGTGGATGGGGTGACAACCCCAAGTTCCCTTGAGAAAGTTCTTTTTATGTTAGGTGACTTAGATGCAAACTGGTGAAACCTTCGGCGAATGTTCGAACCACAGTTATCGCATCCTTAGAAATTCTGTGTACGAACATTGACGAATGCGTACGAAGCGCGCCAAAATTTTGCATTAGAGAACTTTTCCATGAAAAAATTCCTATGCACACTGTGCACCGAGAAACTCTTAGTTCCCTAATAAAAATTATCTGCTACTTATACGGCCAGTCGTTTCCCTGGTAATCCGTAAAAGCTTCCAGTTTTCATGAAATATGTGTTCTGTTGAATTCCCCAGTTTTGCATTCTTGCAATCCTGTGCTCTTCTGTAATCACTCCTACGGACACGAACAATTGGCCTTAAAGCCGTCACCGATGAACAGTGCGATACGCATTGAGAAGGTATTGATAATAAGTGATAAGCACAGCGATGAGGTGCTTCTAGGAGAGCGTGAAGGGCACAAAAATTTTGATAGTTTGCGAAGGATTTATGAAAATTTTGAAAGTCGAATTGTGATAGAAATTGGTTTATAATAGATCCATCACTCAGTCGGAAAAACACCTTACCTCATCCCCTACATAAATCTTAGCTTACAAGCCTTTCGGGATCATTTTGAAAACAAGTTCGGAAATTATAAGAAATCGATGGTGGGGAGACGTTCCCCCTTGCTTCCGGCCGTGGCGGCTTCACAGTCTGTCTTAATGTTATAGGGTTACTTAACTATACATATTTTCTCCGTACAACATGCTATGGAAGAAAAAAGTAATTTTCAAGGGTCATTTAAATATTTAAATTTCAAAAGAAAACTAAAGCTGGAAATAGTTGTACAAGAATTGTTCAATTGACTTTTTCAAATAAAGTAAATAAATTGCAACATTTTGTATCTCGACAACGGAGCAACACATTAAAATAGACGTTCGACATATGACATTCGTTTGCTTACCTCTAATATATATATATATATATATATATAGTCTAATATATATATATATATAGTGTGTGTGTGTTATTTAAGACTTAGATACGCTGTTAGAGCTGTTAGCGTTTCATCATGGTATTCCGCTAGAGATTCCGCTTAACATTTTAACACTCTCTGCCGTAGCCCTGACTATTGTGGTGCCCTCTGAGGTCCCTACAATTCATCTACAACCAAACTAATATTTTACTTGTTAGCCTAAATGACAGAATGAACGAAGTTTGAAAGGATATATTTGTGAACTTCATATTTAATGCAATTGTGGTATATTAGCATACATTCGTTGTATTGAGCCACTAATTGATTTCAAACAATGCCTCAATAAATCAATAAAACTGGAAACTTTAAAGCCACACTAACACCACCTACCATTCAACCTTGTCGTGCTTATGAAAATGATAGTTGCAATTTAATCAACTTTACACTTTTGGCAAAGACATTTGAGCTAACATGAGTAGGATTAACTTGCATGGTTTGTCATTGTACAATTAGTCGAATGTCAGGTTTGGTCTTATGGGACAATAGCTAGGGTAATGAAGTAGACAGAATGAATTAAGGTTCATTGATAATGATCGATGGAATGTTATTAAAGTTTCGATCGACAACACAGAAATAAAGTAAAACATGTATACATGTATGAGGTAAGCATGTTCCGTAATTTTAATTGATGACATACTAACACATCGATTTCGTTTATATAGGTCACAAATGAGTCACGGGTTTTTGTATTTTCAATTTAAATAACTTACTTACGCCATTGCGGCCGAATTTTCGTGTATACTTTATATGCTTTGTACGATAATTTCAGATTTAAATTCCAGTATGAGCCTCCTGCATTTGACCTTAATCATCAAGAATGATAATGCGTGAATATTATTTGTAAAATTAACCTTCAAAATTACCCTTCTGTGTAATGAAACGGTTTGCTAAATGTTAATGACCTTTGAAGCGAACAAGCCCAGTGACGAAGAGCTTAGGGGCTTGACCTCAGGCAGAAACGTAACAAAGAGTGGGTTCATTCCAAAGATATTGATCTTTGGAACAGAGACACGAATCCCAAATTGATCTTAACTCCACTGTATATTTGATAGTGCACAAGGTATATTTCAATTGTAGTCATTATATCAAAACATTGCTTCACACTTAAAATCAAATCGTTTAAAGTGAGAGGTGTTCTGCCTCGAATTCTACATCTCTTTCCTTAAAAATTTTTCTGACACTGGCACCTTTCTCTTGTACTGCTGCGATATTTTCACGCTACAAAACCATATTTAAAACACCACGAAATTGCTATTTTCGATTCAGGCCACAAACAATATGAAAAATCCCAACTTCTTATCAATATTTCATTTTTTCACCCTTGGTTTGGTTACACTCATATATATACATATGTGTGTTCATATATATATATATATATATATATTTAAATATAGATATATACATATATATACATATATATACATATATATATATATATATATATATATATATATTTTTCAATCTGCCAAGAGCTAGTAGAAACGGGTGACAACTACCGCTCTATTTATCTATCTGCCTGAATATACTGCATTTCATTTGCACTCCCATCTTTCCCATCCACTTTGTCTCTCGTTCCAGCCCGCGCGGTCCCTGGTCCACGCATCTATTCAGCCAACAAAAACCTTAAGGTATCGTTTTAAGTCTGTCTGTCCGGATGTGTATTTGCTTGTCCGTCTGTCTCTGTCCATCCATCTGTCAGTCTGTCTCTCTGTCTGTTTGTCTGACTGTCTGTTTTCATTTCGAAAGTGCAGGAAGATTATTGCACCGTGAATAAGTTCGAGCATTTTCCCATATTATTAAACATCACTCTGACATTTTATCTTTTGTTTATGGTCCTGTTAAATTAACTTCAGTAAATTTCCTATTAGCTAGATAAGACATGAGGTATTATGAATCCTTTGAAAAATTTTATCGTATCAACCTTGTTTAGAAACCTAGGAATACAGAACAGAGATAAGTTTAGAGGGAGAGGTTCCAAGGAGATGTTTTTACGTCTCTAAATATCGCAGAATACGATTGCATTTGTCAAGGTACATAATTGTTCCAATCCACACACGTCTCTATGATAAGAAACTAAGGGGTCTTGTTAACATGCGCACAGATATGTCGTAAGAAAAGCTTTTCAAGCACAGCCTGACCAAGATTTTTACCTTGTTTGTGTGTTATTCCATTAATCATTTCACCCCACTTACTAACTCACTTACTTTATCCTTTCTACGGTCCCATGTGACACGTGAAGAAGTCCCCAGAAGATAAGAAGTACTTCCATTAGAATTTCAAGGCCATTGATAGCATTTTCAAATCTCGTTCTCATTATTATTGAATTTTTCCGAAGGGAGGCTCCTAAAATTAGGTCGGGCATTCCCATTTGACACTTTTTCACAATGCAATTGTCTACATTGGATGAATGAACACAAAGCAAGAAAGTACTTGAGTTCCTTCCATTCCAGTCATCTTTGAACAATAAGTTTTTATACTACTACAGTATTTTTGCTACAAATGCTAACATAATACATTGGGTACATTCTCGCAGCAACATGGCCTTCTCTGTGCTCCCAATCTTTTGGATTGTATTTTGAATGCAGAATTTTGTAAAAAGGCAAGGTCTAGCACTTCAGTTTACATTATTCTATACAAATGTTATCCTTCTTAAATTAAAGGACAGGAAATCTCAACCAAACAGTAAAATCTTTGGAGAATTAATTTATTTCTAGCCCCTCCTCCAATTTCAGAAAAAAAAACACCTGCTTAGAGAGCCTGACCTGACAAAAGCAAGTATAGCCTGCACTGAGTTTAAACTGCTTAAAGTCTCACCCAACATAGACTGTGTATTTAAAATATCCCTATGCACTACTGCCAAGTCATTAGTAGCAGACCAATAAGAGTGATTCTTTCGTTTGAATGTAAAACAGAATATAGCTACCAACCGTAATTAAAACTATAGGACTATACTAACATTTGTTGTGGGGATGCCAAAGACCCTTTAACGCAAAGGATCAACAGTAGTCCAGAAGAAAAGTACTTAACGAAAAATAAGTTGAGCCCAGGTGTTGTGTACAGTCTCCCACAGGAGAATGTACACGGCACATTTGGTCAACTAAAGGTGTCGAGTACAGTCTCCCACAGGGGTGTTGATTGATCCTAGATCTGAAGGATACTTTGTCTCGTTTCAAACTAACGTAATTACACACGTCGTAAATGCGAGAAGGAAGGAAAACTGGATAGTTTAAAGGTGATTCTACAAGTTGTGTACAAATTAAGCCAATATAAAATAAATACATACTTGAATGTAGGCCTATTGGTAAAAACAGTTATATAAATCGCAGCAAAGTCAATGAAGTTTATTGTTAAAAAATAAAGTTTTATCTTGTGATTTATAGCTTGTGACTACGATGTCATACACCTTGACTATAAAATCCTTAACAAATCACAAAGGACTTTCTGACCAGAACATAATCACCAAAACTGAAGAGTAAATGGCGAATTCTGGAGACTATCGCCTTGGCTTTGCGCTCTTCTTAAACTAAAGTAAAAACTAAGTAAAATTAAAGAAGTATGTTTGTAATGTAGGTTTGTCATGTAAATTTGAACTACTGAGGTAAGCTTCTTTAAATAAGTATAACTAGACAACACATGAGGAAGTCCAGCACACCTCCTTTTCAGAATGTTACATATCTATCAGGCCTAATTAACACGTAAAATTTAAGACCAAACGAGAATACTATTACATTTTATTATACCTGACAAAAAAGAAAGCTTGAAGGTCCTTGAACATGTAACCAAAGCAGCCGTTTTACTCAACAATAATTGACTAAGATACATCTGTTCCGTTGGAATAATTTGAATATATTTTACAGTTTTCAAAATTTGACCATTTCTGAGATTACTCATTTGCTATGAAAAAAATGTCACGTGGAGTGTTGCTTAGGGTCTGAATTTCTTTTGTTAATCTTATACTAGGCTGTTCACGGTTACGTCACTGTTTGG
>WURT03381175.1:0-19348 GCA_009936505.3 Holothuria glaberrima | reverse complement strand
TGTTTTTCTTTTCAAGCAGATAACCATTTCCCTACTTTTGGTAGATGTTATAAAAAGGCAGAAGATAAAGAAAAGGACACTACAGCCCATCTTAACATGAATTCTTGAAAATACAATTCGACAATTCTTTGCTACTCAGCGTATGAACTAACAAAGTACAAGTCAAGGCCTTGACAATAACCCATTCAACATCTAGTGGTTTCAAGGTTTCCAAGCATGAGTATAAGCCATGCTACTCTTTCAATCTGCACAACTTTAAAGTAACATTTATCTCATGGTAGCAGACATCGTGTACGGGGCTTAAAATTTCACCCACTTTCATATTTCATCCCTACATCTATTAATTTTACAACCAGCACGGCAATAATGATGTGGGTAGAAAAACCATGTAAAGATCCTTAACTGTCAAGCCTGTCAATATTTCAGCTTTGCTGGCATAACAAAGTACACTGCACATACTCTATTATTCTGCAAAACAAGATTTCAGATGTCATTGGTGGCCAAGGTGAGCCATTACAGCAACTTGTGCAATTACTTTTAGGTCAGCTTGTAAAGAGCAGAATTCCAATTCTTTGCCAACAATCAAAAGTTTTGTTGTATGCAATGACTGTGCCTGCCTCTTTACAAAGTACATTTTAAACCCTGAAATGTTGTACTTTAAATAGTACAAATGGCAATAACATGCATTATGGGTAATATACAAGTTGCCACTTATGCAGTAAATATCCATGCCATCTGGCTCTTCAACAAAAACATATTTTCCTTTTTCAAATTTGCATTTTTGCTATACATTTACCAATTAAAGCAAATTAAAACATTTAAGGAATCAGGAATTGTCACAGATGTTCAATGAACCCTGGGTCCTGAAGCAACCACTGGATGAAATGTAGTAAACCAACAAGGGCAAAGTGAGATTTTCCCTACATGGGCATATGATTCAATATTGTGTCACTGATGGAAGGCCAGATGCCATTTAAAGTGTGGACACTATGCTTATTTATACATGGACCCCTTTTCAAGTCTAATTTTCTTTATAATAGCAAGAACATGGTACCCACTAGTAATGAATGGGCTCTCTAGAAAGCTCAAATGGTGGTATTGCAACATGTTTAATTTTAATGTTTAAAGTTTTTTAATTTTTTTATCTTCCTCTTCCTTTTGGCTTCATACACGATACTCTTCCATGTGGCAGTAATTTTACAGCATTCACATTGAAGGAAAATAGTATTTCTGAGGTCAACAATAGCAAAACCAGGGTGCTCACAACAAGGCTCTCTTGTCTCACTACACCTGCAAACCTTCTCATAAAATGAAACTATACCTTGATGGAAGCATTCAGAGTATAAGTGGCTATGAGCATGGAGCAGACAACAAATGCTGCTCATTATATCTCTTTCATTCATGAACAACATACATCCACTTTCCATTCCAACAAACATAAGGAAGGAAATCCTGGAAATAAATAGGCTTATTGAGTCGGTTTCCTTCCAGGTTGCTCGTTCAAACAGTTGATATAGTTTCGTTTTCATTGACAAATTGAAAGGAAGATATTGTAACATAAACATTCATTCAACATAATGCAGATTCGTGACACAGGCTTCATATTCTTGAGTAGAAGATAAATATCACACAGTGTTCATTTAACTGTTAACTGAAAACATTCTTCCACAAAGTGACAAAACAGATAAAACCTATGAAGGATACCAATCAAAATACATTTCATAATTTTCACATCCTTTCCCAGATATCTAATTACTTTACCTCAATTCATCTGTGTCTGGCACTTTAGTATAAGGCAAATTAGCAATCACCCTTTTCTTGTCATCTACAGGCTGTAAAATAAAACAAGACAGGGCTTTATAAATCACTTTAAGAGCTGAAATATAGAAAGAACTAGACTGTGTCTTTAAAAATTCAAAGTAACCAGTAGCCTAGAGTATATTTCAAATTCTAAAATACAAGGAAGCAGTTGCTCAGTTGTTTCCAGATTGCTAAAGTATATTATATAGCAATCATCTACTTTTTAAAGTATACCTTGAATGACAGGACTGACAGTAAATATGGAAAAGAAATATTTCACCGATCATATTGGTACATCTCCTTCATCAATGCACTCTGTCTACTGTATAAAAGTTACTGCATCTTGCATTTTTCAAGACAGGTTTACCTCAGATGTATCTGGTGTTATGTAACATATACTCTGAACAGGACAGAGCCACTCAGTCATGAAAAGAAAACTACAAGTATCTGCGATGCATGTTTTGCAAACTACCAGGAAACTACCAGTCGAAGATAAAGATAAATATGTATTCTTTAGGTATTCTGCAATACAAATTTGTCGTATTTCGAAAATAGTGTTTAGGCCATTGGTCAGAGGCACCTCACAGGCAACCCCACAACTCTGCGACCCAATACTTTTTGGAAACCTTAGGGTCCCCTAAACACAAAATCAAGTGGTAACAGTACAAATATTTGGTCTCACTCATTCAAAATGGCTGACTAAAACAAATTGGCAGCAAAAATTTTGTACAAAATAATAAAAAAGAAAATATTCTTGAAAGTATTTTTGCGGCAAAGAATCTTCAAATTTTGTCACATTTTATGACAAAAATTCCAAAAATTAATTTTTTTGACAGTATGGGCAAGATTTAGGTTAATCAAGATGGCAAAAAACAAAATGGCAGCAAAACTAAATGAAATATTTCCAAAAATTGTATGAAAACATTGCAAATTTCCACAATCCCCAATCACAATGATGTAAATTAATGATTTTAATAAAGACTGAACTCTGCAATCCTTGGCACAAGAGTACTTGACAGCCAATGTGGCAGTAGACTTACCCCAAGTCTCTCGCAATGTTCTCTCCCACCTAATAGGATAATTTGGATTTCTATGGTTCTCTTCTCCCCTTTCACTGTTCCTTCTCTTAATGGCACCCTCTTAGGCCTCTCCGACTGCACCGCTGCATACACAGCAATTTCTCACACTCCCACTTTCTACACTGAGTCATTGTAATGTTATACACTGTGTTACTAGTACACCACGAGCAGACTGATACCAACACGCGGTGACCGGGCTTGCCCGCAACAATTTCTCACATCCCCCGCTTTCTACACAGAATCATTGCAATGTCTCTGTACACTGTGCTACCTATATCGACCAACACACAACGAGCGGGCTGCCCGCGAGAGACTTGTTTCTTTTGGCCTTGCTGACGTCAAATTTTCAGCCAGTGATATTCCAATATGAATATTTAGCAGTTTCTGTAGCCAATGAAATGTTTTCAATTTGTAAACAATTCAACGCGCAACGTTAGCTACCACGTTCATAGCAAGATATGAGTATTTATCTCAATGAATATCCAGCAAATGTCATATAATACCCAAGCTGATTGGATGATAACAGTCAATTATCTTTAAAGGTATTCATCATAATTTTGGATGAATAAAACAAGGAACAAGTTTAAATTTATAACATCAACAGAACCAAAGCATACAAGTCTCTCACAATAAGCTGTTCCATTGAACAGTCTGCTCCAGCACGCTACAGTATGTGTGTGTGGGAGCACAAAAACCTTTGGAGACAAGTGTTACAACGCTAGCGCATGGTAGATGCAGCATGGTAAGAAGTAGGCAGAGATAGCTGTAAAGCGGTACAATGTGATGGAGTCAATAAAAGGAAAGCTGGAAGAGAGAATATCATGAGAGACTTGGGGCAAATCTAATGTGGCAGGAAAGAACTGAGGAATTAAAAACAATACAGTAAAAATCCCCCCCCCCCCAAAAAAAAATAAGAATATAATTTAAAAAATACCAAAAAATCTCAGAAAATATTCATTAAAAATATATTTCGATTAAAAATCCCTCATATCTTTGTAGAAGATTATACAATAAATTCAAAGCATGATTTCTGATATTTTACACAGGACCCCAAACTATAACTATGAAAATAATATGAAAAATAATCATTAAAAATATTTTTGACACAGTTGCACTTAACATCTGGCCATACTTCATGAAAAATAATCAAAAATGATTTTTTGAAATATTTCTTTTGGATTCAGATCAACCAATTTGACAGAAAAAGCAAAATGGCAGCCAGTGCAATAGTTATGTCAATATATTATAGTAATGGGAAAATAATCATTATAATACTTTAGACACAAGTAGACCTAATCAGTGCCCATCTTATTATATAAATATTCTAAAAGTATTTTAAAGGACAATTCTTGCAGGATTCGGGTCAACTAAGAAGGTGGAAGTAACAAAATGGCCCCTAATATTAAAACTTCAATAAATTATAGAAATAGGAGAAATAATCCTTAAAAAATGTATTTGCACAGTTGCTCTTTATATTTGGCCATATTTTGAGCCAAATATATGAAACATACTTTCAAAACATTTTTGTTGGAATTCAGGTAACCAAGATGGCGGAAAAAGCAAAGTGGCCGCCAGTGGTACAATTACAATATTTTATATTAAAAAGGAAAATAATCTGTTCAAATATTTTCAACACCTCTAAACCTAAAATCTGACCATAACCTGCTAAAAATATTCAGGAAGTATTTTTCTGGACATGTTTCACAGGATCCAGGTCAGTGGCGAAAATAACAAAATGGTCGTCGATAGGTTATAATTATTATTTAACTATAGTAGATTGAAATAATGAGAAAATGTTTATGAAAAATAGGTTTGTCACTCTTGCTCTTAGTATATGGCCATATTTTCTTCCAAGTAATTAAAAAAATATTTTGTAGAACATTTTTGTTGGAATTCAGGTCAACCAAGATGGCGGAAATAGCAAAATGGCGGCCCATATAATTATTTAATATAGAATGATAATTATATGGGCGGCCATTTTGCCTTTTTGCCATCTTGGTTGATCTGAACCCTGCAAAAAATGTCCAGAAAAATATCTTCTGAATATAAATTACAAAATATGGACAGAGTTTAGGTGTTAATGGGTTGAAAACAGGGCTTGAACTACTTTTTCAAGTTTTGGTGCTACTTCAAAGAAAAAATCGCCCCTATAAATGTAATTTTGGGTGCTACTTTCGGATTTTCGGGTGCTGCAGTACAGCTCCATTATTTTTGGTGCCGCAAAGCTAAATGTCTCGATAATTGAGCTATATTCACTTTCTCAGCATATACCATTATCTTAGCCCAAGTCGCTCACAGACGAACGGTAAAAACAAAAAATACCCGGAAGCCCACGATATTTCAATGTATGCACTTGGCCATTTCACACCATCCACGCACTATATATCCATATGTAAATATCTGTTCGATTCATGCTATAGCTGTGCGCAAATAAATGGGAACTAGTATGAGTTTGGGTGCAGCGTGGACTTTCTTGAACAGCTTTATCGGGTCACATTTCAGACATCGTTATTGCCTAAATCATAAAAATACAAAGTACACTTTACTTTAACACAAATTAAAATGCATGTTTTACATAAAAGCACCCGCCGTAACTACTGCAAACTATGATGAAACAACTGGAAATTAAGTGGTACAAGCAGTGATAAAAAAATACTTTAATTTCCCCGTACCTCAATGTTCTTGTGATGTTCGTCAACTTTTGTACAGAGCAGGTGCGTAGCCTAATGTCTTAGTGTTTGTGGACCTATACACATGCTGTGACTTTACTGTGCTTACATCGTGCGTTTCACTCCATCTTCTGTACAGAACACGAAAATGACCTTATGTATCGGTGTTTGTGTACATTTTGGCCCTAGGCCCCTATATCAAACATACGATTAATGACTGCGAATCTGATACTTGGACTCGTTCATTGGAAACTTTGGGTTAATTAAAACGGTCAGCCTGCATAGTGAAATGATCGCTAGATCTCGACGTACAGGTTTTAAAAGCTTGTGCAAATTGCGATTGACAGCAGGCATTCTGACTCGTTTAAGTATTAAGAAGTCATGCTTTCTTGTTATTTTTCATCAGAAATTTGACTACAGAATTTTTTTTCACTAGAGGGAAAGGTGAAGCTTTCTCAGCTTGAATGTTCTTGGGAATTTACGTGGGCGATTTGCTCAAATTTTCGTCTTTTTTTCGCCCCTGCACGGCGCTTTTGGGGGCGATTTTTAGCATTTCGGGGGCGAATTTGCACTCCGACCCCGTGTTTTTCAGGCGTTGGTTGAAAATATTTTAAAGGGCTATTTTCCTTATTATTTTGCAATACAGTATTGTATCTATTCCAATCGGCGGCTATTTGGCGTCAATTGAACCCCATGGAACACAATATCATCTTGGGAACATCGAATCCTTTAACTAGACACTCTTGGGATCCCAAAAATGTAAGTTAGAAAAATATGTTCTTAGGGTGTATGGGAACTCCACCTTCCAACTAGACTATATACTATGATATCAAACACAAAACTTTGCAGGACATTGTCTGGGCTAAGTAGTCCTTGCTGTAGTCTGTCACACTTATTTTCTCTGTTATAGTTGTTTCTTTTCACTATACTTATGCTGTCCTCAATTTTGAGAAACTATGGGCCAATCTCTATTTTTTAATTTTCATAAATTTGACACCTGGGAAGCTTGTGTGATTAATTTTACTATCAGCCCTGATCCTTCTTTCACTTCATCTATCTATCAAAGTTTCACAAGATACTCACTTGACACCCAGTATGATGGAGCTAAATCAATTATTCATATTAGACTAAACCAAGGATTTCACGTAACTATTTATACTACCATCTAGTTCTCTCAAAGAAGGATTAAATGGAATCCCTTCTGATGTCCTTATGGAAGGACATTACAAAAGATAAAACACAAATTTATTATTCCCATTAACCATCCTACACACATTTACACTTATAGTACGTACTTCACAAATTTTCTTGAAAAAACAATGCCGACGCTCTGTACATGTATAGAAACAAAGCACGTAGTACATTATGGATAGGGATGTTTCGGTGATTCCCCTATAATTTCCTATGTTTCCCGATCCTACGATTGCGTGGGAAGTGCGTCACAGGCATTATTAAACGCAGGGTTCACACACATCACGGAATAAAATAACTCATCATGAAGGGATGTCAACCTGACAGCCATAAATGTTGAGGTGTTTTAATAAAACCCTGGCAATTCTATTTCATTAGGAAATTGATTCTGCAATGTCAGCAAAAATAATGCTGATGTCACTGCGAAAGCCAATTATTAATTATACAGCAACTGTAAAGAAGTATATATGTAATGAAAGCACACAACAACATAATACATCCAGGTTTGCTGAATGCTTTGTTACAGGCACTGCATTACGCTAACAACATGCAGGGACACTTGTTTCTGTTCCAGATTAAGTATTCTTACCTCAGGTGGAGCAACAGGATACTGCAGTCTCTCATTTTTGAGAATGTTGGAAACATGGGTATAATAGCCAATCAGCTCTTGTAACGACTGGAATTGTCTCCCACCGACATAGTAGTCACCGCAAACAGCTGTTATTCTAAAGAAAAATGAAACAAAAAGTCTCGTGAACATTCATTGAATTACCAAAAAATGGTTCATCATATGTTGAGTTTAACAAAAGACCTTTCTTATTCATGCACTCATTGTATTTAGTGAACAATAGAAACTGCCTGTGAAAATCTCTTTTAATAAAACCCAGTGTCTGATATACTGGAAAGCAATTGATAGAAAAGTAAAGAATTTAGAAGACTACAGTAAACATGGCCTTCCTTAAAATACTAAAATGGACGTACAGTACAATGTACTGTGAAACAAATACTACAGTATAAACAGTAAAAGCAGTGACAAGGGAAAAAGCTGTGTGAACACTACTGTGCTTATACTGTAACTACTGTATATTAAAGCCATAGGGAGTTAATTTCACTTTTCCAATAGCCAAATCTCTGATCACATTCTCAATGTGCAACACTTGCCATTTATGAAAAATTTCTTTTAAAAAAATCTACATTTCCATTTGGTTTTATCACCATATTTGAGCTACATTACATGAACATAAATGTGTACATGCAAACCCCTTGTATACAAAACATGCAGTTGAGGTCAAGATAAAATGGAGCTTTCAAGGGGGTGGGGAGATATTTTTTTTTTTTTTTTTTGAGGCAAAACATACTGTGTTACGATAAATGCAACTTTTCAAATTCTTAAAATTTCGTGCAGGGTGTTAATTTTTCAGGCACTAGGGTGCCCATACCATCACACGCCCTTTTTGCTCAACTGGTCATGAAATTCGATGCATTTCACAGTCACAAATCATCTTTGTCCATCTCACACAAGGAAATACTGTATTTACATACAGTATGGTACTTGATCTACAATCCATTCTACAGTACAAGTGCTGTCTTGAAACTTTAAGAAGTATAATTATGAACCTAAAAAAAAAAAGGAATCATATACATGTACCAGAAGTGATTTCATGCATTCTACTGACTCATGAGCTAACAGAGAAAGCGACAAAGCGTTTTTGTCAGCACTGTCATCACATGCTTCTCTTTTCACAAGCACACAGTATACGTACTGTACTATGTGCATTATGCATGCATACAGTACTGTACATGTTTGTTTTCCCCAACACTATAGGCCTATATACCATGTGGCATAAGCATTTTGCTGCATACTGTATGCCTTTCAAATTACTATTGTAGGCAAATTTAGCAAAACTTGCAGCAGTTTTCATGTATTGTACTGGAGGTACTGTAAGCCTAGAGGACTTTCATTGCTTACTGTACGTATGAACATTTATGGCTGTACATATTAAGACTCAAAAGTACTAAGTGAACAGGCAACAATTAAAAACTGTATTACTTAGCATTGTAGGGCTGCAGCTTGTCCATCTGCAGAAAAATTTACATAGGCATATTGCTAACTCAGTAGATTCGCAACTTTACTTATATGCTTTGAGTGATGAGAAATTGATCTGAGGCAGAAAATATCCTACAGATTCATACCAACAGGCAGACTAAAGAAAAACAAAAAAAAAAAAAAAAAAAGACAGGAACATTATGTATGCCAGAAAAAAATCCTTCCTGAATAAAGGTTCTGATCCTTGCCCGAAATAACCTCTCTACCAATACACAGTAAAAGGATGCACTCCAGTGTTTGGTGTACATATACATACAATACAGTACATACAGTACTAGCTTAAGCATGTTACTTGAATCTCTGATACATAAATAATAGTTGACAAATTATGAAGTACAGGTACTATAACATATAGAAAATATACCATATTTGTCCATCTTTCTTTCTTCTTGGTCCAAAGGTTAATGAGATGGTTATGTAGAAATGAAAGCACAGTAGACTGTCTACTATACAACACCACAAAAAAACTCACTGAGAACTCCACTCTGAGATCTCAGTATTTTATCTCATGTAGGAAAGTACAGTACCTTGTGGAAATTCAACCTACTGTACTGTAATCTAGAGTAGTGTATGTGCCTGTCATACTGCTGTAGCATGGTGTAGTGTACAGATTTTGGTCACTAGGGAAATTTCCCACAGTATTTTTTTTTTTTTTTTTTGTGCATTTGAAAAGATTCTGTTGCAGTATATTGCAGTATAGTATACTGCATACATGTGAGTTCAATTGGACATATATATATATATATATATACATACTGAAAGAATGACAGTCTTTTCAGAGCATTGTACCCACAATATTTGCTGTAACCGTACAATGTATTAACATACTTAGCCTTTCTTTGAAAGATAAACAGATGCGAACAATTTTTTCCAGACAGTTGATCAAAAGTGATTTCCCTTTTAACTTGTCTTGACACTCTTACCTGAAATGATTTATGCCTTTTATTCCCATGTAAGATAAAACATAGGACCCCGGCTTGCTCTCACTCTCACGGACCAGGTAACTACCAGGAGTCCCAGAGTTAAGGAGTCTCATCTCAGCTGAATGGCGGTCAAGTTCTCCATGGTACCATCTGTAATGATAAACAACAAAAAAGTTTAGAATTAAAAGTTTTCTTTTTGCAGTTTATTTAAATCTGATATACTTAATTCAATTTGCAATACTGAAACCAGTTTGGCCAGTGAGTAGATACTTATTAACTGGAGACACTGTTGCTACAGATCTGTGCATTAGGGAGTCTGTGGGACTGCTGTAGATTCACACACTGTACAGAAGAGTGGTGATAAGTACTTTATAATAAAGTACTGTCCTTCTGACAATAAATGGCACTTTGTATAGTGGCACACTACACCATACTAGATTATAAAGACCTGTGAAATATTATCAACCTGGTTTGAATCACAATAAATAAATTGATGTACTGTACTACAGTAGGTTTTCACATCTTGTTTCCAAAATGGAATTTTTGAAAGTTAAATTCAAACTTTGGGATATTCACAACTAATATGCCAATATAAACACCAACAACAGCTCAGTGATTGCCCAAAATAATTCACATTATGCAAAAGAATATACCAAATGTTAGATCTACCATATTGGCCTACAGTGCATGGTACATTACTCTTAGTTCTTTCATCTTTCATCATTATATACTCAGAAGGAAAGATTTTTGCCAAACTCATTACTAATTTACCATCTTCCACTTGCCATCTATTAGCGATAGAAGTCAACACATTATCATAATCAATTAAAACATTATTGCGGCTGATATTTTATGTCGATAAATGCCTTTTGGGTGTGATAAATCAATGAAAAAAAATGTCATCAATGAAAAAAAATGTCATATCTGCTTCTTTAGAACATTTAACACAACATTAGGCAACAATGTATTCTGAAGTTTACCATATAGCTCCAAATAAAAGCAACAGACAACCTGTCAACCTGCCACTGTAGTGTATCTCATAAATACATTACTAAATTTTACTATAGTATGAGTAGTTCATACAGATACACGTACACTACACTAGTATACAAGAATGAGGAAAAGGGTATGTCCAACTTGAAGTCTGTAACTTTAAGTCAAAGACTGCATTGGACATAACCTTTCAGTATACAAAAATATCTTAATTTACAGAGCTGTACAGTACAGTATATGGCTTTATTCAATATTGAACAACTCATCTGAATGCCGTTTCTAAAACTTTACCTAGAAGATGGCTACATACTGCAGTCAACAGAAAAATATGTACATGTACTTCCTGCAGAAAGTCAACTTCTTCAAAAATGCCTAATTTCCCTTTTTAAGGTTGCCAAAGTTTCCTACCATACCTCTAAGAGATCCAGTTTTTTAATACCTAGAGTGTGTCATACTGTAATTGCAATGCATTAAAGCACTGCTACTACTGTATACAGTAGCTCATAGGTACAGTACACTTCGCATGTGATCACATATTGTACAGTATACTATACAGTGCGGTATGTTGCATGACAGAGAGTGATTTAAACAAATTTGTAATGGTTTTCCAATTGTTGTCCTGTGTGTGGACTCCTGCCCGATAGGATGTACAGAAGCCCCACTCATTACGGTGCTTTAGAAACCATTATGTATGTACAGTAATTAATGTAGTGCCTTTTTTGTCACTATAGCTTCTACTTTACTCAAACCTGTACATTTGACTGAAATTCATACATCATGTACACAACATTGTGACTTGTTTCTAAAAAACAGTAGAACTGAACCGAACACTGCATCTGTACAGATAAATCAATACTGGTGCCAGCTGATATTCCCCATTTTCATTCTGTATCAGCATCAATAATGTTTGCCTAACATGCTGATACAAACTACGTAATCAATACTCAGGCCTGATTTCTAAGGAAATTTTTAGGTTGCCCATCCGACAACCTTAAGCCAAATTAAGGTTGTCCGAAATATTTTTTGGTTGTCCGAATGAAAGTGAGAAACAAGAGAAGAACAATTGTATTTCCTGTTTCTGCCATAGAAACAAACATTTATTACAAATTCTGCATTTCTCTATTTTTATTTCCATGGTACAATGATGAATTGCAGTCCATACACACTGTCTCAATGCCACTTCTTAAGGGGATTTTGATGACATACTTCCTTGCTGATATAGCTAGGGAACTTTTTAATAACAAAATATACTCGTCCATTGGACAAGCTCAAAGAGAGAAAGTGGATGTCCAATTCCATTTTCACCCGTCACGGACGATCGGACAAGTGCTAAATTTCAGCCCTGATACTTCTTGGCTTATGTGCTTCATACATACATACCTGTATGTTACTTTATTTTCTCATGTCAGTGTACAATATTTAGCAGACTAGTAGTGATTACATAGTAACTGTACTCATGGGTTTGCACATAGTGGACCAGTATCTGCCGATACTGAGAATCAAAATACCAGATAATGCTAATTATCAGATTTGTGTGAGTACATTGTCATGAGTATAAGTACAGTCAGTGTGTCTCTGGTTGTGAGTACGAGTTCACATCTTTTTCACGAGTACATACAGTAGGAATACCAAATTTTGTATTAGCAGACCCCTAGCTTCAGTGAGAAAGGTGCAGGGGGGAGGAACAGTAGGGGGCAAATGTGCATGTGCGAAGCACTGCACACCATTGGCTGGGGGTCCAGGAGCCTGCTGAAGGCCCCCTGGTGGGGTCCAGGGGCAACGCCCAGGTGGAGGTCCAGGGGGCGAAGCCCCCGGAAGCTCTTGGGTTTTAGCTTCTGTCTTAACCCAGAATTTATGGTCTTTTTTACCTTTCAACACCAAAGACTGGAAGAATCTGAGCCACAAAATATACAGACTCCAGACCCTAATTGATAAATTTTTAGAAATGTGAAAAAATATATTAAGATCGATATTTTGTCTTTAGGCCTACCTTAATTTTTTTTTGACTGTTTATCTAACGTTACATTACTAAATTAATGCTATCGACTACATACTATCTGTATGGATATGTGGTTTTAAGAAGTGAATATCCATGCATCCGCCTCTAATTATTGGCCAGTGATGTGCAGTTTGAGTGTACAAAGTAACCTTTGTTAGCTTCCATGAAATATATGAATTTTTTTTTTTCTCTGGAAAACAACAACACATTTTAGTGGCATTGAAATCATTTTATTATTAAGTGCAGCAGAGTCAAACTGAAGCAGTAGCATTTGGGAATATGTCAACATTTGTAGCCAAAGTAGTATATTGGCTTAGCTTTTTTCAAAAGTCTTCGACTCTCTGGTGAAGAGGCATGGGGTGAAAACCAAACCGTTGTCAACCTGTTACTGTATATTGGCTAACATACCGATACCTACCAAATGCAAGCATGCAAGTTTTGAGTTTAAATGCTTCCGATTCTGATGGTTAAAAAAATGGAATGTTTATAAGGCAGACATGGAGTAGGTGCAGCACTTCGATATCTGTCAATGTTTGAATAAGCAGAACCTACACATCACAGTGTCTCATAACTGTGTTGATTTTTTCTCTGGTAATGCACCCACGGTAACATAATTATATTTTTGGTCTCAAATCAATCGCTTAAAACTTCGTAGTTTTGGTGGAGATAGTTTTAAAAACAAAATCCACTTTATCTGTAAGCATCGAATACATTCTTTCAAAAGGTATCTTTGGATCATGTGCACACGAAATAAAATAGAAAATAGGCTATCCTGATCCTCCCCTAAATATTAAAGCGATTCCTATCTTTACGTTGCTCATAATTTTTTATTGCTATTCAATCTATTTGCAATTTTTTTGCGTCAAAACATATCACAAAAGAGCAAAATCTTAGTGAAATATTTCATTTTCTTTGTGTACCCCCCATCCTGTTAAGTGGAGCGTGCCAAAGTCACATGAACAGCAGACCGGATGGCAACGAACGAACGTTCGTGTACATAACTACATGTACAGTATGTACTGTACAGCATGTGAGAAAATCCGCTAAGATGCCAGACATTTACCACACTGTACTGTATGTATGGGGAATTTTTGAAGGCTGGTCGTTGAATTAGCCTGCGTAGCGGATATCCAGGGCTTCTGACACACAGCATTGTCATATTTCGTAGCTACAAGCTGAACAAACAATTCTGGAATCGCAGGTTCAATGCATGGTGATTCAATGAAAGATTGTACTGTAATGTAACGCTGTATGTTTCTATAGTTAAAAATAACTACAGTACTACATAAGCACGTGTTCAGCTAGCCGTCTTCTGTGTCTACCGTTTTAATAATTTGTCGCAGTGCTGAACCGTGTGGAAAATTACGAGGGCAACTGAAACAAGGGGCAGGGAGGAGAAACAAGGTCAAGAGCAGGGGCAGGGTGGACGAAAAGAGGGGCGGGTTGGTTGGCCCCCCTTTGAAACAGTGAAGCCAGGGCACTGATTACAGTAGCCCCAATGTATAACTTCCAAAATCTGTGAGTAAGAGTGCAAATACAAATTCATTCTCAGGACTACTCTAAGTACAGTAAAGGCACTTTGAGCAAAACCATGAATGCGAGTACATACTCACTACAAGTCTGTTGCTAATTACAGGTTCTTTGTAATATCTATAAAACTTTTCTATTTAGTTCTAGAGATTAGTACTGTATGAACAATCACGTACAGAAGTGCCCGAGATACAAGATAGGCTACTGTAAACAATCTAGACATGACTGTAATTTTAGTGGGTAGACATGCGTCTACCCACTGAAACTGAATAACACATGTACAGTATACTGTATACATGCCAGTGTACACACGTTCAAGCTCCCATACAGTATTTCCCATAATCTCAAGCATGGACACATTACAAACAGAACGACACAGTTAGGTACAAAATGAAAACTATGGACACTACTGTATTTTAAATGGAGGATAAGCTGTAAAATTAAGTCTGCATCCACAGTAGGTCAAAATACTGTAGGAGTACTGTAACTGCCCATAATTTACATACAGTATAAACATTTTGTAAAACTACAAACTGCCTGTGGTACAGTATGAGAGAACTTTTGCAATTAAAGTATACAAAATGTGTAGACTACAGTATTATAAGTGCTGTTCTCATATTGCAAACTGTACAGTATGTTAAAGTTACTAGAGTATGTACAAGAAGACACCTTTTATCCCGTATTTTTTAGAGTACCATGGTACATTAATGTTATGACTTACAGGAAAGTACAATGTACAGTATTATCCCATAATGTTGTACATGCACAAAGCAGAATCAGCACTGCATACAGTGGTAGTACTGTACAGTGCCCACTACTTGTAACTAGATGCTGTACGTACTCTTGTAACAAGGAAATGACATGCTACTTATAAAAATAAAGTAACTGATATTGTAAATAATTCTATTCTGGTATAAAAACAAACAACTTCTAAAGCTGCATATTAAGAATATTTAAATATCACTTACAAAGCATTTTCTATATTTGCCTAATGACAGGCAATACAGCTATGTGTATAGTAGGACAAATTCTACAATGGAAACCTACAATTTAAAATAAAAAATATATCCTTTAATTCAAGCAAGTGTTGAAGTATATTTGATTTCTTAAAGCTACTGTACAGTATGTATGGAAGTGTACTGTTTATAGTACTCAAAGGGGATACTGGATGGCTGTCTCAGGAGGAAAAGACAGCTTTGTTATTAGTTCTTTTCCGCATGACACTCCCAAAAACTATATGTGTTGTACTTTGTATTGCAGGGTTCAAGTTACAGCACTGGGCTTTCATTTCTAATTAAGCCATCCCTGTATAGTAGCGATGACACTGTAGCATTTGGTTTGCTATACAACTGGGAAGAGGTTTGCGGAATACCACAGATATGTTTAAATACTGTACTGTACTTTGAGCAAAATGTCAAACGTAAGTTGAAACACACACTGGTTTATAGAGTATGTTGAAGGCTGTTAAAGAGAGGAAGTTCTCTGATTATAGTTTATGGGGTTCGCAGGTATTACTAAGGAGTGGAGGCTCCCTGTCAGGTGACCATCAGCTCCCTGACAGGGTAAGCAGTCCCCCCTCATGACTTGAATTTTCTTGTCTTTCTTTCCATGCTTCCTTTTCATTCCTCTCTCCCTAAACCCTTTGAATCCACTATGTTTAGTTTGTTCTAATTTTGTGCTACAAAGGATTTTCGTGTAATGTATTAGGGTACAGTAGGCTATATTTACAGTAAAATGGTCACTACAGCTGTAGTTTCTAGTTCCACCATATGTACAGTATTTTCATCTACACATTTGTTTTAACTTTTTATCTCTGTAAAACATGAGAAATAAAGAATTGAATTGAAATCCCAAAAAGTAGGAAATTATAACAGTTGGCAATCTTGATACTGATGTCTATTGATACATGGTACATGGCAAATTAGTTGTGACACTGAGTAAGTACTAAGGATGCAATGGACCCAAATTTTTAGATCGAATTGCAATCACATTTCCCCAGATAGTATTTCAAATAAAGTTCAGCCAAGAGAAACATTAAAGTAAAGCACTGTGAGGGGGGGGGGGAGGGTGAGCATGTGGTTAACTTTGTGACAGAACAACTGTACAGTGGGTCACTTAGCTGGAACCATTTTGTAGGGTTAAAGCTCCACAAAAATATAAACAGAACATTACGTGGAAAAGTCAACTTTATGCGGTAATATAACACAGTGCCTTTCAAACAACAAAATGCATCCCATTGACCGTTGCAGCGTGATGTTAATGGAAGCATGTTCTGATGAATGTGACACAGATTGCGTATACAGTAGTGTCAAGGAATAGTATCGACTGAGACTTTAAAATATACATTATGACTTTTTTGCAAATGTGGGTCATGCGGAATGGATAGGCCTAATTTTGATGTTGTCTTCACCATTACCCCCACTATAAATTTTGCACATGTGCTTTATGCTACTCTAAGACTACTATCACAATGAACTGGGGCCTCCTAAACCTACACTATACAAGGACAGTTTCATACCACGTACAGTATTAAAATGGACTGGTCAAGAAAAGGAAATCTTTTGCAAAGGTGTTAAATCCATCTGTGAAGCTAGCCCTATCTTTTAACAATAGATGTATCCTATGTAGTGATAAAAGAGGGCATTGGCTAACTTTCTAGTTATTTTCATCATTACAGTAGGTGCAGTTTTTCTGGACATATGCATGTAATTGCTGTAAGACTTCAATATGAATGGTTTGTCACTGTCAGTGCCACAATGAACTAGGACCATGTATATAACCTACTCGACACCCAAATGGGACACTTCCTTGCTATGTTACACGGACAGAAAAAAAAAAAAACTTTGGGAAAGTTGTTAAATTTGTCAGTGAAGCTACACCTATCTTTTGATGATGGAGGTAATTCTGGTAAAAATTTGACAAAAATCTAGTCAGATTTCTTCAAAGATTTGGCCAGAACCTGATAATTTTTTATTCTCTGGCCAGATAGTCTGGACGGACCGAATATCCGGTGCTTCCCTATACAGAATGGGAAATCCAGAAGGACCACATTTCAAAGAAGACAAACTAAAGGAAATAAGCCAAAAATTTATTTTAAAACCTGTTAAATCTTACAAATCTTCTTTTATATCTCTTACAAGTGCCTTTTATATTTCTGAATAAAATGCAATATTAAATATTATTTAGGTAAACTTTGTCCTGAGTTATTACTGTGCCCTAATGAACTGCAGCTTTACCAAAGTGGGTGTGTGCTGTTTTAAGCTGGACCATCAGTTGGAAATATGCACCAGAAGAGCAAGTCACATAACCTTCATAGCAGGTGTCAAATATGTACTCCTCTTTTCATGTACATACAGTATTCTAACACCTTTGAATAATGACAGAGATCATCCAATTTCACTGTATTCATGAACCCAATTTGATATTACCTCTTGACTGTTGATTGGTTTTAAGATGCATATTCACAATGCACAAAAAAGCTTCAGCTGTAATGTTCACTTTTATACAGTAAGTCAATGGGACTACATTGTGTGAGCTTGAAGTGGGTGAAATCACGCACAAACACTCCATTTAAATCGGTCATCTGAAACAGCATGGTAATCAGACTTGCAAGTAGTCAATTTTTCATTGAATATTTATAATTTGTGTTCATTGTGATCAATATATATGAATAGCTAATAGCTTACAGTTTTTACACAGTTTCACAAAGAATTCTTGCGAAAGACTTCAGATGGGGTGTGAGATAGGTGCAGGAGTATTATACACCGTACACGTCCGCCAAGTAGGCAACAGGTCACAAGGAAGTCTTTCAATGATAGTCTTTACCATCTAAGATTACCTACACAAAGTCTCAGACAGCTCAAAGGAGATTTCAGTCCCAAATAAATGGTTTGATCCCATAAATAAGCCACTGCTAAAGTATACGCATCCCATTTAAGTAACAACACTACCTCCCCTCAAGCAGACATGTCAATCATTGGAGCATTGAAAAAATGCCCACTCTATCACAGAATCTCAAAACAAACACAACATTTGCAAAAGATCCCTAAGTAACAACCTTAGCCTATACCTTTTCCTGTGGAAAGTTATCATCATTCAAAGTCATGGAAAATCACATTTAGCAATATCTGGCATGAAAATATGGTATTGCACAATACTTTTTAGAAGGCCTTAACTTTGAAACTGCTTGAGCTATCCGCCTCAAAATTTCAGTGTGTTCGTTTTGTCTATGCAGCAACATTATGAGGGAAAATCATCAAAATCTGAGATGGTCACCTTAGAACTTTCCTGAAATTTGTTAATTTGACATGGAATGACCCTAAGATAAAAGTGATGCCCTAAAATTTGTTACTCTTAATTCAGATAATACCACAAGTGCACTCAGTATGTAGCCTATTTGATTATGTGAAAAAAAAAGCTCGCCTTACCCAAAGATACACAGGCACCAGCAACTAATGTCACCGACACAAAACTATGAATCTTGGCTTCTCCCAAGATCTCTTCTAAGACGGTTGGTTTTATCAAAATACGGTGTAGTCTAACTTGAAGAGATGCTTGTTTTGTTCTAGATGTGGACAATCTGGTGACCTCATGACCTTTCTAATGGGATATTATGGGGATATTTCTTCATTTAAAATGTGTGGGCCATTTCTATTCTTACAGTATAATAGTTCTGGTATATACCAGTCTGACATTACTGTGCCAAATGTGGATGTTTTCAAATAGTGCCATCGTTTTTCTTATTGAATTTTTTTACATTTTCAAAAAAAAGAAAAAGAAAAGAAAATTAACACTACATACCTAACCCTGTGCAAAACATGCTAAAAAACAGAGACGTTACAATTTACTCAACCTGTACTCTGCACCATAACTAATGTCACAGCACCGCAACTACTTAAGACGTGTCTTGTTTATCATTTCATCGGGTCAAATTTCCCTGACTTCTAGAAGTCTACAGAATTGTCATATCATCAGCAACAAAAACTAGAGCGGCAACGCCGCTGTTGCTCAACCCTTTGAAGAGACCACCTGTGTGGGTTCGGTCGATTATAAAAGAT
>WURT03381064.1:0-14097 GCA_009936505.3 Holothuria glaberrima | reverse complement strand
TATTATTTCTGTGTAATTATGTTAAAGTCACAAACACACACACAGTGCACAAGTCATAGACATTCTCAGATTCTCAGGTTGGAGACCCGACGATCGAGTTGAGTTGCGGTGTGCAAAGTCGTGTAGTGTGCGGCTAGCTTAACACTTGAAAAATATATGTTACGCAGCTTGAAGAATGCATTCAAATGGTCCATCCCCAATCTTTACAGAATATTCCTGAGCTAGGATATAAATGTTGGAGCCTATTTAATCATTACAAAATGATAAATTGGGCAATAATTTGTGATGTCACTCTTATGCTACACAAATTACCATCTTTGTTTTTCTTTATTTTATTTTTCGAAAGCCACTGCACCTTGTGCCAAAATGTGATCGCTGTCTTTCTATTATATGGAGACTTGGCTATGTAAACCCTCTCCATACAACATGCTATACAAGGGAACAATAAATGTTTTAAGGTCATATTTCAGAAGGAAACGAAAGATGATAATGTGAGTTATACAAAAAGGACATCACAACTCATTACTCAACCACCCATTTCAAATTAGGTGAATAAACTTCAACATTTTATATCACAGCGCGGCAACGAAGTAAGCTATGAAAATGGAAGTTGGATGCATGAAATTCATTTTCCAATCTCAAAAATATATATTCTGGTAATTCTAGACTTTATGTCGACTTTTATTCAATTTACTTGTTTCTCTAATCGGAGAAAAGTAAAATGAACGTCAGCGATGTCTCACCTGAGATTCTACTTTGATGACGAAGACGACAGATAGTAATTACCTTGTGATATTCGTATCTCAATCACGTTTCACTGCACTTAACACGTTTCGAACTTGATTCTTTTTCTCCGCTATTTTCGGAACCGCTATGCGTGTTTTTCGGCATGTTTGCAGTGTAATTGGTCAAATACGAAAGTCACAAAAGCATTGGTGGTCTCTTTTGGAACAAAAAAAAAAGAAACTCCGTACACTGTTGATAATTTTAGCCATATAGTCTTCATGTTTAAAGGAGCATTAAGCTGTCAAATGGAGGACTGTATAAAAGACAGTACTAGGGAAAATAAAGCCACCACAATGTGAATAAATGAAGCCCTGATATTCTACTTCATTGATCCTTACAATGAAACAATAAATTTGTTACTGAATTATTTCAATCGTGCACAGTAATTCTAAGGTTTATCTCAAATATTCAATATTTATGTTAGGAAACATCATGACAAATTCTTGCAATGGAATTTCAAAGTGATTCGTAATATTTTACTGATGGTCTGAAGTAAATCTGTCCGACTGCGCTCTGGCTCTTGAATCGGTTGGGATTAGTCGGTGCAGATGATGGCGTCATTCCTACGGCAACTGATGAGCTACTAATGCAGAATCTTGCTTACACAGGATTCGTCTCATCAGCTCGAAACGGCAATGTAGGGGGCTTATCGTGAATGTTCAAATATTTGCGTGGAAGCAATATCATGAAGAACATTAGCAAGTGACACTAACTGTGGATTAATGGGATGTTTGTGTCAAAGATTGATCTTTGTAGGGGGGTTGATTCAATGTTATTACTGCACACACCGCTTACTAACACTCTCAGGTCTGTAACGTTCTACTTCAGCCTCGTACTCTATGCCGGAATCGAGTTCGTTTTTCGAAGGAATGGGAGATACTGGAATCAGAATTAGTTCAGAATGGGCTGCCAGCAGATGGAATCGGACTCGGGGCCGATTCCAACCAGCCCACAAAAACGAAGGTTGCATAAATGTTACAAAAGGCTGAATTGTTATTAGTGCACAGTTCAACGCATGAATGGTCACATACAGCCAACCAAAATACAAGAGGGAGCCAGAGTAAGACATTGACTCCAAAAAATACCCGTTTGAATCGAGTGTAATAACAAAATATTATAAAAAAGTATTTTTACGAGATGCCACCCACATATTGTCAGTTGGCCAGACTCGGAATTGGCTCGGAAACCGGAACTTAGAACCGGGATCGAATTAGGTGGACTCGGATACAGTCCTGTTATCACTACACTACACATATTTTAGGCAGACTGTTTTCAGTTTATTTGTCAGTTTCTAAGCTACTTGTTTTAAAGTGGATGAAAGGAGGAGAATGTGCACCCGTTTATATAAACAATCTATTAGTTAATTGTATGGTCACATTTCAAACCTCATCAAAACACGGTTGGGGATATTTTCAAGTAAATTTCCGCTATCTTTCCGACTATCCCAACCATTTTAAGGCCATTAAATAAAATTACCATGACATACATCCCCTCTCCCACCCCATAACAGATGCCTTGAACAGCTTCAGCCTTTTCAGTCGTCTAAGGAAGGAGTTGCTATTTCTCAAATAGAAACTCCCTCGTCTAAGCACATCACATTGTACGTGAGAGCAAATGCGTTGTTCTAGTTTCCTATGGATATTTTCAACAATCAATGTTTGCATATCACAATGTTACGCTACCAGCAGTCTTCAGCAGTCTTGCTGGTAAAACATACATAAAACCTACCTGCACTGTTTGCACGCAAATAATTTAACAAAGAACACCTCCTTCAGATTCATCCATATATTTAAACATCAAAAGAAAGCTAATTACGAAAATGAATGTAGTTTGTTTAGTGCAGTAATATTCAAGGAGTTTTAAAGCAATGTTTGCCTTAAACAAATGACTTTTTCAGAGAAAGATCAATATTATGACCATCGGCAAAAGAGAACCGCCACCGTGAAGACGCGAGACAGCTATAGGTGAATGGGCGAGAGCCTTTAAGTTACACCTGTTCCGGAAGGAGCAGAGTGCTTCTTCCTCAGTTTTAGTGAGGTGAGGTGGAAATGAGTCAAATTGATAAATTAAACAAAATTGTTTGCAACCGACGTTTAACTGTAACATATTTGCTTCACAACTTCGTGCCTCCGAAGCTGCCACGAAAAATGACAATACCAAGGCATATATTTTTCATCTCTAAGGTACAATTACCTTCGCAGTCTGTACTTTTCTAAGTATGTTTACACTATGATAGCTATTAGCGTATCTCGGGCGACCGTGAAAGAAGGAAAGAAGAGGAAAATATGGAAACCGTCGTGTCTGCCGACAAACAAACAAGTGCGTTCACACTGAATCACACAAAATTTCAACCAGTTTGACAACGCACATATGCTTTTACAAAGAGATAAAAGTTTGAAAACAGATTTGATGTGTAAATCCGGCGCCAACCGCCATAGTGACTCTGGGAGAACGATTCCTGAATCTTCGAGCGCCAAAAAACTTCGTAGCCCTGACGAGGGGTTTGCCAGTCTTTCTCCCAGAAAAAAAATCAAATTAGACCCAAACACTGTTAGATGCAATTCCCTAGCATTTGGCAATCAAAAAATACACAAACATGTATTTTTATGGAATTGTGTATTGTGTAGTGCAACTACACTGCATGCAAGTTGGTAATAAGTGGGCAAATATCGATCATGCGTCCATCAAATTGGCCATGACTCCGGGGTTTAGGGGTCCGGGAAATTTTGAAATTAAGCACTGTTGCGATTTCTTGGCACCTGGCAATCAAGATAAGTATATACGTTGATATATTCCATTTGAGTGGCAATGTTAAGACGTTATGGAATCTACAAGGGGATGGTCTTTAGTCTAAGTACTGCTCTTAATGCAGGATTTCAATGACTCTAAGGTGTTAAAAAAGAAGTTGGTACTCTGAGAACCAACTGGACTAGTAGTAGCAAAGTCTTGGGCAGTTGGTAAAGTCAGGGTTTCAGCTCCCTGGGGAGTTCGAAGGGGGGGGGGAGAATAGAACTTTCAGAATAGGGACGCCGTCTAATTTGTTCATGTGAAAAAGTGATGACGTACCTTTTCTTTTTATTTCTTCTTTTCAGCTTTCATTGCCTTCTGCTTCTTCGCCTGCTGGTGTCCGTTCCACGTGATTCGTTTGATGCCTCACTTCGGTTCCGACGGTTGGTCGGAAGGTTTCTCCGAGTTCTACCACAAATGGCTGTACCATCTCTCAATTCTACTCCTCTATACGAGTTCCGTGGTCAACCCTATCTTGTACAATCTCATGTCGAAGAGATTTAGACGGGCAGTTTGGGCTACAATACGCTGTAAAAATGCGAAATACGGTACCTCTGTAGTCTGTGAAACTCGTTCGACATCAGTGAATGGTGCCACGAGTGTTTAAAATGGTTCATCGATCAATACACCAAACTCTTTTTTGTGACAAACTTACTCTGATTTTATACAAATTACATGAACAGTTGATCACAAATACCTTGTACAATTTGACAGTTATTGCTTTTAAAGTCAATCTCCATCTGCATTGGTTAATTTATCTTTCGATTGCCATGCTTTGTCTACTTTCTAGAAGAATCCTTGGACATTTAGGTGAAACATTGCCTACGTAGAAGGCTGTACAGCATATTGAGGAGCTGAGCAAACAGTGTCCGCTCCGCGGGGAAGGTGAAACAGGGACCTAGACTACGCCAATATTATATGTCATTAGTCATTATTTATCTTTGAATTGCAAGCATTTTTATTAGTGCCACCTGAGATAATAAAGAAGGCACACAGTGCGTCTGAAATATAAATTGTGTTGTAAAATCTTGGCGTGACGTCACACGTCTCCAAATACCATGATGTCGGTCACCACACATGCTCATAAGGAGTGCTAAGTAGGAATGCGCACCACAAGAGTAGACACTTGGCAGTTAAAATGTCCAAACGAGAGACTTGCGACGCATCGACGTTAAAAAACCCATTTTACTGTCTGTAGTTTTTATACAAAGTAGGATAACTCTTCTGCCTTAAAATATTATCATCAGATCTATTAACAGCATTTTTGCCAAAATTTAAAGCATGAAGAATATTTGTTCCACTTTCTACTCAACTTCTAGGAATGGGTTCAGGAGCTATTAAGTGAATTTAGGGTCTTTTCCCTTTATTAACTGAGACGTCTACCCAGTCAGCGAGTCAATTTTAGAGTGCACCGTCGTCAAAAGCGCAACGCAAATACGTGTCTGGTCGAAATCAATTTGCTATTGTCAACGTTACCCTATACCCTCCCAGTATCGAAATAAGATGACAAAAGACCTAAAGCACTTACAGATATGGTATTAAAAGCGGAAATCCACCAGCTCTGTGCTTGGCGGAAACGCTTGTACACACTTTTATACACCCAGATAGTGCAACATGCTTCTAAGAGTAATGAATCAAGGAGGTGATGACGGTCTACGAAAGCACGACGAATTTTTCATCTCAGTCTTACAGAAATGTAAAACGTAGCAACCACTTTTGTCATAATTGACTAAATTTTGTTACGCAAATCTTTTTGTCAATCATCGTTCACATCTGCTAGAATAACCCATTTGTCACATCACTCGCCCACTTTTGTAACAATGAAGTAATCGTGGTTGTCAAAGATGTAAGACCAGACTGACCCAAAAAACAATAGCATCTTCAAACTGGTTTCTGAAGTATTTTCTAATTGTTTTAATCCATTAAAAAGCTGTTTCCACCATTTTCGAGTTTGATGTTATTGAATCAGTTATATTGCAAGCTATAGAATCGAACATGTACCTACTAATGCTTATTAGGGTCTTGTGAAAAGTGGAGGATAATTCCCTCTACTTTCAAATGTGGGAAGATGCGCTCCCGTCCCCCACCTGTTGAAGACCATGGAAAAGAATAACATCAACAATACTACATTGAATTATGTAAGAATCCAGATGTCAACGTAAATGTGCATAAACTAATAGGCTAATTTTCTTGACAATTTGAATTGAAACAAATATGCAGTAGCTACGGACTTCATGTATATGATGTCACAGAATAGAAAGTGCGCCCTCCAATGGAGGCAAGTGGGTATCATTGGAACTCAAACCAATAAATGCAGACAACTGATTTGTGTACCGGTCTTCTACGCGCGCGTATGCCAAATTTACGTCGTGCGTGTAGTGTTTCATTGATTTGCCTCCAAAATGACGTCGCGTGAAGCCACATCATAAGGTCTACTGCCTCCAACTGTAACATCATTATTGATGACTTGATTGAAGACGGAAAGTAATGCTTGATCTGTAGGTTGTGAAGCGATAAGAGATTCTGATGACATCGGAGACAAATGTATTAAGGATTTTCATCGGCTTTTGACTCATCTAAGTTATCACAGCTTGAAAACCAATTATTCCAACGTGTATCCTTGAACTTAGAAGAGCTTTGATTGATATATCGCAATTGTGAAGTAATGACAGCTTTAGTGCCCGACACTGTTCTTAGCAAGGTAACTTGAACTTGTAAATGGTTTATGAAGATAAATATAAAAGGAGGATGAGTATCTTCGTTCATTGAACAACCGTTTTGGTAAAATGAACGTGATAACTAATGTACAATATTATAAAGGTATAGTTCTCTTCTGTTAATGCCTGTTTTCGCTCTTTGTATTCAAATGGTTCACAACTTATAAAAAAGTTTATATTTGGTGTTCTTTCTCATAGAAATATTCAGATGTCGCATTTTTATTACTTTTATCCAATTTATTGTAACTCGTCATGAGCATTTGCCTACAATATTTACATTTCAATGAAAAAGTTTGCTAATCAAATATTTATATTATGTACATAAAATAATTTACCAAAATATTTTATGAAGACTAAATTATGGCATATGCTATTTTACGTTCCCTTATTTCAGCATCCTTAATTTCCTTTAAAATATTTTCACCCAACTGTATTTTCGTTTCTGCAGTATACTGTAACTGCTTACATTAAACAGACAATACGCTCAGGACTCATGTCTGTGTTACCCTTACCTTTTCTCAGGTGTTCTTAAACATAAATTCAGAGCTGAAATCCGATTGCTTACTTCTTGTTTAGTTTTCTGTACCAGGTAGCTCCCAGCCTGTACCATTTCACAACCCGACAATACCTAATCGTGTTTTCAGGTGATTTGATAAGATTAGGTAAGGTACCATTATAATAACTTGAAACCAGGGAGCTCTCTGTTGAAACTAAAACAAAGAAAGCTTTTTCAAGCAATCCATGACCCTTTTTTAAAGCTTTCGCACTATTTTCAGATACTACAGGAAATACACCATAAGTATACTGAGTTAGTCATGATCTATGAACAAGTTTTCCTTTACTTTGTAAATTATTTGAGGGTGTGTCTCATACCCTTTGCTTATCCTTCTTTCAGTCTAGAGTAGGTGTACCTCTGAGGGTTGCGCATGATGTTTACAGGGGATACGCGAACATTTGTCCTGAGAGTATGTCATTTTGTGTCATCGAGTAGACTTCACATGATGAGTACAAATATAGATGGCGCTCTTCTCACTGCGTCATATATGTGTTACGTCGTACACTCAATCTGGAGTTGCCTGACTTAACAGTTTATCTAAAGGTATAGAACAATGAAAATCTTTCTTGACGGAAAGTTGCATGCACAGCTACATCTTACAATGAAAACGTGCAGTTACTTGCAGTTACTTACAATGAAATTGTATCAGATGTGTACTATATTTGTGGAAGGATTTCCTTTTCTGCCTGGTGGAGATGCATGTCGTTGGTTATGTACCCTAGGGCCAAGGTGATGAAAAAATTCAAAACCCCCTGCTGTAGACCCACGTTGAATAGCTCTTTGACTCAGCACCCATTGATGTATTCTTAGAATAGAATGTATGATAATACAAAGGATTATTTATGACGTCGAATTATTGCACTTACTTCATGTGAAATTAATTCGACCCTTTATAAATGAATAAGAGAATAAGAATATCATAAGAAAACACTGTTGCACTATTACGCAGGCTATAATTGGCTATCGCAGGCTAATGAGATGCCTCATTTGTTATTATCATAGTTATGCCGAAACTGTGATTGGTGCAAAGTGGTAAAAGTGTATTGCTATTAGCCAATAATCTTAACTATCAGCCGCAAAAGGCGGACACTAAGAGAACTTCAAAATCATATTTTTTAAAACTATAGGCCCGTAATTTTCTCCAGTTTGATGTGAATTTGGAAAAAAGCTGCTAATAAAAGCCTCCACAATATTCAAGTGCTCAATAATGTAGTGACATGCAGTGCCGTTTTCCGACTTAGTCCATATCTCCATGTTTTTATATTTTTTGTTATTATTTCAATAAATTCTCTGAGAGCAATGCACTTCCAATTTGTCAACTCCTACAAAAGGGATCTTTTATCCGACTTACCTTCATATAGTCCCAATGCTTTCAAAGTTCAATTAAAAAGTCCTTTGTCAAATGGTCAACCAAATTTTACTTCTCTTCCCTTTTGTGTCTCATCTTTATTCCTATGCATCTCTTCCTTCATTTTAAGAAGCAATTTTCTTTCGTGTTTCTTATTACTTAATCATTTGTATCACGCAAGCCTTAAAAGCTTTCTTTAAAAGCCTCATCCTTCAATTGGAAACATTTTTTCACCACCTTATTGTTTCAACCTTGTAGATTCTTTAAGTCCTGAAACAGAAATATTTAAAAACTAAATGACATCTGGGAAAACGCGGATGTGTATGGAAAATTTAATGTGGACGGAAGCCGAAGTGTTTCTAATAGTATAAAAACTAAAATAAATTGGTAAAATCGAAACTATTTGCAGATGAATTTAAATGGTGCCGGTGGTCCCTTAGCCATTAAACTAAAGACTAGCATGATAAAAGAAAAGAGTGATTTGAAAACTAGATTTTTGTGTCATCATAAGTTTTCTGTTTTATTGCTTAATTTCTATAATTCTAATTAGGACATAGAGACGTGACACTTGTACTTTTCAAAATTAAGACGTTGGGGTAAAAACAGGTCACAACCACATCAGTTATGACAAATAGGCAAGATTTTACTTTCGATCACCTTCAAGACGGACATAAAAGTTTGGCAGGGGAGTGGGTCGACTGTGCAGTTCAAGAGATTCTCACGTTTGGGAGAAAACAGCAAGAACAAAGACTACTCAGGAACTTGCTGTTTTCTCAAAAGTGAATTGGATAGCAGTACCGATATAAGGACGCGCCTCTTTGGTAGATATGACAATACACTTATTCAATATGCATTCAGTTCCATAACATTAGATATACACTCTGCAACGGGGAATTAAAATGTTATACCAATAAAAATATACACTTACAACGCATGGAACCGTAAATAAAATAAAAATGGCGGCGTGTATGATCAACTTTTCCCATCCGGGAAAATAAATATAGATTTTTCCAAAAGGGAGAATCTACCAAATTGCTTTGATACTATTTGGAATAAATCAATGAAGTCAGATGTTAGTTAAGTCAGGTTATCCTAGCACCGTAGACATTGCCTTCTTTTGAACTTTTCACGTCGATGAGTAACTGAAATGAATAGCACGTAACACTCCACTATTGGCAGGATCACACTGACCAGTGGTGTTCTGCATTTGGAGTTACTGCTTTAGGGTTACCGAAAATATTGTTTCATGTTAAAGTCTTTCAAAAATTATGGATTATATCGTAGTGTTAAAAAGAGTTGATGAAGTTTGATTTCAACGGCTAGGCATCCCTAGCTTTTTAAGAAATATTCAATTACCTACAAAAGTAGACAGAATTTTCATTTTAGTTTGAAAATGTAAATAAGCGGGATTTGGAACTTTGCATATTGTAAATAACGACGAGGCAAATGTGCATATGTTACGTAAGTTAATCCACACCTGCGGATGGAGCAACCATGCCACGTAACCATTTCAAACCCTTTGATTTGTAACGCCGATTTCTTTTTAATTGAGACAGCTTATATTAATTAAGATTTCTCAATTGGGATGGGAGTCACCCCTCCTCTAAGACAATGCCCTCTGCCTAGTGCGCAGCAAAAGTAGGAAATATATATAGGAATGTATTTAAACACACCGGATGGCACCCTAGCATAAGATGACGAAGGAAGGATCTATCCGGATGCCAATGATTCTACACACGCCTCTTGGCGCCCTGGTCAGGTAGTGCCATGAACTTCCCCCAAGAATTTCGGCCAAGTTAAGCAGTTAAGGGCGATATTAAGTGAATACTTCAAATTTTGTGTGACCTAACGTGTGAGTTACATGATATTTAAATTTGTCCTTAATCCATTTTCAACCTACGTTCGTTTTGATTAATTTTTAATTCAAATCGTTTGATCAAAGGGGCAATTAGAGTTCAGCTGAGATTCTGGTGTTGTGCGGAACAGTTACCAGCTTTTGCCATCAGTCGTGGCTGTTGATCGGTGACGGTTTTCGAGGCGACAAGAAGGACGAAATCCTCAGCCCCTCCTCTTTTAACGTTATTGTGGACTCACCTTGAATTGAAACAGGTCTGTGGCATGACGGCATGTATAATTCGTAATGTAACGATACGACGGAGAGCCTACACTCAAAGAACTGTGACAAGATTTCAGGAAATGTCTGCGTATTGCAAAGGTCGTCCGGTCTAAAGTATGTGCCACATAATTTCGCCATTTTTATCATATTACCAACAAGAAAAACCATAGATAATAACAGCAGGTATCCCGCAAACACACATGTGTGTTCTCAATAGCCGTGACAATACACTTCCTGTGCCAGAATAAACAGCTTGCAAGATACCTTGGTTCAGTGGTTGGAAGTGTTCAACAGCTTTAATTGTTACCTTTCACTGCATTGCGCATGTACACCACTTCCGGTGCTGATTAATATCACAGAAGTATGACATATGGATAAATCAGGTCGCTAAAACTCTGATGTGGTTGAAGTGTTTACATTAATTAACTTTTTAAGTGTACCATCATAGTTGTGCTATAAGAGGTTTGTTCTTCAAAATCATGTCATTGACCGCTCTTAAATAGCTTCACGTGGCTAATTAAGTGCAATGACTGATACCGTAATAATACGCAGCTGCTGTTTATTTCAGTCAGTCTAGAGGAGAGCTACGCATGACAGGCTTCGCTGGGTTGGGGTGTGAAATTCCGGGAACTGGCAGGTTGGTCCGTTAGGTTCTGAGTGAGCTCCTGCGGAGTCGCAGATCCTTACAATGTCGCCAAAATGATTTTAAAAAGGTGATCATACTGTGGGCAAAGGTACTGACGGCAGGAATATCCCATGCCCACCCCCAATCTTGGTAGCACTATGGTGCGGTGGGGGAACAGTTTCAGGTTTTAATCCTACAGTGGGATGTATCCCAGAAAACTCAAAGATAGCAATGCCTATTGTATGCCCTCACCAGCTACACTTTTTGCGAGTTGGTGACCGCAACCGTTTTCTGATTTTACCTTGTGATTGGCCTGTTGAAGCATTTGATTCAATCAATCAACCTTGCGCAATTTAAAATAAGTGTATAGTTGTATACCTACAGGCGTTGACTCTAACCTTGTTGGAGAAATGGTGACTGTGACTCTGTTGTGGGTATGTATGATTTTTCGGGATTGCGGTGAGGTTTCTCTGAGAAAAGCTACAAATGAAATCTGTTTGGCGAACAGCTTCACACCGAAATTCATACAAGTTAATACGACAGACCTTTAAATGACTGAAAAGATTAACTTTGTGCGTGTAAAATAGTTGACAGAAAGGGAATGCTGTTGATGATGTTCACCGTATTATATCTTAAAAAATAGACTTAAACTTCAACAACATCCCTCCTGACTTTTTTAGGGAAGGGCGGTGCTTTTAAAGTTAATGCTGAGAGTACTTGGAACTTTACAACGTTATGTAGCTAATTGTCGTAATGGCGACCCTTGAAGCTTGAACAGTTGAAAAGAAAACTTGGAATAGCCCAAGGAGCCTATCGCAAGGTTTGGTGTCCCTGTGTGGAGGAGGCCATTCTGAAAGCCGCTACTCGGGTTAATTCTGACGTAGCCAGTAAATATGAGAATTTATAGGATTGTTTAGTACCTTAATCTGACACTGAAAAACTTTCTTTTTTGTTTTCCATTTAATGTACCATTTCAGAAAGGTCTACTCATAGTTACGCAATAGTTGCAACAGAGCAGTAAATACGAAAATCGTGAAATACGATGCCAGAGAGAGAGAGAGAGACGTTATTACCGCTTAATGTTGCCAGTCTAGGGGAAGAAATATCCATGACAATTTATAATTCACCAACCTTTCAGTAGACATTTCACAATAAAGTGTTGATATACTAAATTGTAAAGGAGAAGGATGAAAAGCGTTGACTCACTAATGAAATGTCAGAGATATGTTTTCACCCTTCAGTCTTGGGGTTTGGGACTTTTTAATGAAAAAGTACACTTAAATGAGAGAACATTAAAATAATGTCTGGAAGTGAGTACCGTACAAATAAGAAAAAAAGTTTTGAGATAGCAGGAGTCGTTCAAATAAAGTGTTATTCAGTTTGTAATAAACCATGTGTGACCTTCTATTGTGTTTTTTGCTTCCAGTATTTATTGTTGAAGACTTAAAGTACTTGCTTCTGTGAAGAAATTTGGTATTTTACCTATACTTATGGATACTTGATAAGGTCAACAATGTACACAGAGTCAAATAAAGTCAAAAGGCGTTCATACGTAATGTATGGTAGGTATGCCGAATGCCCCGAGCTCTACTTGATGGGGCTCCACTTAAAAGGGTGTCACTGGATGATTTCCAAAAAATTATTCAGACATTCTCGAAGAGTGCACAAAGACGAAAGTGAGCAAACATTGTTGTCATAACATGGAAGTACTAGTTCGGTGTTGTACTTTCATGACCAGAAGTATGATAAACATGGTGAAAACCACTTGTGTATGGCCAAATTGGTAAACCACTCTTTTTGCTAATTATTAGGTAAAATAGTCACAGAAGTACGTGTTCATACCTCATTTTGCGGTAGTACCGGTATAATACTAGAACAACAGTTAAAACGGAGACGGTAACTTCCTGGTAAATCGGTAATACTTTCAATGTTAGAATAAGGAGCTACCACTAGAACATGTTCAAAATGTTTTTGCAGTCATGTGCTCATCCCATTGCTAATATTAATTATCCTCCTCTAAATAAAAGCAGCTAATATTGTCACATCTCTGGGTGAGAATGTGCTAGGAGGTTAACTGTTCAGTATTGGTCAGTTTGTAGCCTTATTTGAATGGTTTCAGCAGGGAACGCCCTGCTTATTGTGTGGCTATCTTCCCATAGTTCGACCAGCTCCCAGCCTCATTGTAGATAAACAGCGAACAACTTGAAAGTTTGGAGTGGGGAATGGGGAAAGCATTTAGCAACAGTAGCATACCGGCTATATAACTGTTCTTTGCTTAGAAAACGATTGAGCAAGTGTGGCCACAGGGTAGTAAAAAGGCCATTTCCCCACCTGTAGACGCCACTGGGGATCAAGGACGTACTGATTTTGTCTGAGGGAACTGAACCTCTCTTGACCCTCACAAACCTGTAGTACCTAAACAAATTGTTCCACTTATCCCCAAAATATACCAGATAATATGAGTATCCGAACCCAGGAGAAAGAAGGGATGCAACCCGAGCCTCCTGGCCAGACACTTTTGCCGGAAATGAATGCTGAATGATCTTATAAGCAAACGTCCTGCCGTTTGAAGAACACGAGAAGTGCTCCTTCAAAATTACCCCCTTTCCCTAATTCTTAATTCAGGCCTTGAAAGGCAGTTGTTTTACGATTCTAAGCGACCACGAATGTTGGAGAAACAATGGCTTATGAATTACAACTTCACATCGGGTGGCTAGCCAACTGAAAAAAGTTAGGTTTCTTTTCAAAGGCCACTTCAAATGGAAAAAGTTGTAGCTTGCTTTTTGATGAAAGACCCAAGGAGCCTTACTTTGACCTTGCCGGGGGTCTATCCCCGAACCTCCAGTTGCTAAGCTTAAAGAGCCTATGAAATGAGAATTAACAATCACCTAATAAGATTCTTCCAGCCAATCTAACGTCTAAAATAACTTCAATGTTGTAAAATACTGCTCGAGTCAGGAGAAATTACAAAAAGAAACTGGCCACCGGCACACCAAACTCCTTCAAAAGTGAAAGTACATCGACCTCTGGAATGACGTCATCACAGGAACACATATTCCATTGTGTATAATCCTGTGAACACTGTTTAACTGTGTTGCATTCATAGTCAGTCAATGCAGAGTTAACCACGAGCATTAATTATATCCCAGTGATTGAATTCTT